>JASAMV010003664.1:0-32310 GCA_030248065.1 Rhynchonema sp. JSB1_4
GAGCAGCGGACGGAGTAGAAATAGGTTTCGGCTTCAGTTTCTTCTTTGCCTCGAGGAACAATTTTGATTCAGTCGGGTGCTTGGTCACAATGTGACGGGAAATTGTGATGCTTGATCCTCTCGAATAGGCCAGTTTCTTGTCGCAAATTTTGCATTGGACCTGCGTTTCTTTGCCGCGCGAGTCCGCCCGGACTAGCTTTGCAAAACCTAGTCGGTTCAGAATATCAAAATCGGTCACTTTTGACGCCATTTTAGGCCTGCAAATATGCAAAAATGGTTCGAAATAGGTTTAGCTAACAAAATGAGGGGTTTCGGCGACGCTTTTTATAGTGGCCGATGCCTTTGTACCACTTCAAACATGAAAACACAAAATTCTGAACAACAAAAGTTGCGCTCATGGTAAAAATCCGGTTCGTTCCAACGTTGAATGTTTCACTGAGAGTGAGAGGCGGACAGAACCTGTTTGTTCCTGCGACAAAGAGACAGACCTATCCTATCATACAAAGTTCATAATTGTTTTTTGTTTTGGTATTTGATCCCTCTTTTTTCAGGTGAGAAGTACACCAACACACCGGTTTTTGTCCAAAAAGGCATTTTAGGTCTAAAAATAAGTTTTTAGGGCTAAAAAAGGCAAACTCGGTTTTACTGTCGGTGTCGGTCATTTTTTCACTGTCGGTGTCGGTGTCGGCGTGCTTTTTCGCCGGTGTCGGTACTTTCCAAAAAAGTGTCGGTGTCGGTGTCGGTGTCGGTCTACATGACCGACGCCGATCCCTACCCCCGAGGGGGGGGAAGGGGGGGGAAGACCCAAATTCGGGAAAAAGTCACTTTTTGAGGTAGAAAATTTGACCTATTTTTGCCCCTTTTTGGAAAAAGTTCTCTTAAAAAGGATAATTTGGCGACTTTTGACAACATTGACCTAAAACTCACCCATATAGGCCTAAAAATGACCATTTTAGGCCTAAAAATGCTTATTTTAGGAAAAAATTGAGGCGGTTAGTGTATACGGAGGTTAACGGCCGTTAACCCCGTGATGTGTAAATGGATTCATCCGCCCTTTTAACTATCCTAAAAGCCGCCAAAATCTTGCAATAAACAGAGGCTTCAATTTTTGAACACCAAGTTATTCAGTTCAGCCACCTGGCCCAAAACCTAGTCTTTACACAAATATTGAATCAACGGAAACGTCAGTACAACAAAGTTTTTAAATGTGATGGTGACACAGAACGAACAGAGGCCGTCTCTTTTATCGATATGCTATAGGCCGTCTTCACAATGACACGGTTTCACGGTTTTACGGTTTCACGGTTTCACGGTTTTACGGTTTCACGGTTTCACGGTTTGCTTCGTTGGCGTCTTCACAATGAAATCCGATTTCACGGTTTTACGGTTTCACGGTTTCACGGTTTCACGGTTTTAAAATTGTGTCTTCACAATGACACGGTTTCACGGTTTCACGGTTTCCGCATAATGTAAGAATTAAAGTTAATTCAACTGAGTTTATATCTATTAGCAGATGCATATTGTTGCCCAGAGTGAGCAGATCCAACGCAGGAACATAAAGAGCAGACCACAGCAGTATCTCGTCACATTTCTGAACATAAACACCTGACAAATAGCACAACTTTGGGCACAATGATCGAAATATTATTGTCAATTTCAGAACATAAAGAGCAGACCACCCAAACCATAAACTTTCATCATTTCAGAACATAAAGAGCAGACCACTAGAGCTGCACACATGGAGCAGTGAACTAAAAGCAATCTAAGGCGCACTGGACAGCCATTGCACAGTTTTGCAGTGGCGCAGAAAAGTGTTATGGCAAGCAGCTAATAAAAATCGGATAAATTAAAAAGCGGTAATCAAAGTATGACATTCGCCCAAAGCGTACATCTTGTTTAGAAAATGGCGTGTGCTGCTGCACGCGCTGTGTGTATAAAAAGTGACATGAGCCGATGGATTGCCCATACATACACACTTTGACATACAGGTACGACCAAGCCAAAGAGAATAATCAATCACAGAATGCGTTAGAGTAAGCGTGCGAACATTACAATGTTGTGTCCCTGAAATCGCAAGCTTTTGTGGTCAAACTATCAATGTTGGAACAATTCCTGAGCCAAATACGTGCAGCAAATGCGCCAAAACCGTGTACAAATTAGAACCGGTTCTAATTGGCTTTTTTCCGGTTTCACGGTTTCACGGTTTCAAAACAATAAGACCCAACCGTGAAACCGTGAAACCGTGTCATTGTGAAGACAACAAACGTGAAACCGTGAAACCGTGAAACCGTGAAACCGTGAAACCGTAAAACCGTGAAACCGTGAAACCGTGTCATTGTGAAGACAACAATCGCAAAACCGTGAAACCGTGAAACCGTAAAACCGTGAAACCGTGTCATTGTGAAGACGGTCATACACATAATTGAGGAAATGAGGTAACCCTACATACAGTGGCGGCCATAAGTGATTGGACTCTCATGTTGCTGAAATGTAAATGCCTGTTGTTGCAAGCAGGCAGCAGTGAGTGTGTTGTGTTTTGCCTGCAGGCTAGGTATGACATCACCAATTAATTATACTGCATAACAAGCCATATGCCTGCATTGCTCACGTGTGAGCATGATTTGCTTTCAGCTGGCCGAGATTTGGGCCGGCCAAAAGTGATTGGACTTTTTCAATTGCTTGTGTGTTTGGTCGTTTTGATGGTTTTTAGCGTGAAATATGGTACCTTATGAAGCAAATCGAGGTCCTCTTTTCATTTGTGGATTGTTTCCAGCCTTTCGGATGAATGGTGGTGGAGGAGTAGCTGATCGGCGGAGGAGCAACGGCTAAAGTGCACGTGTGCTCTTTAATGGATCATAAGTCAGCCGTAGAGCGTTATATCTGTGCTGATATTGGTTTATTTCCAGTGTAACTCACATGACAAAGTACAAATCAACATAAATTGTAAGCTTCAGTGGATTAATGAGCAACGATAGTGTCCTCGATTATTCCCTGTCACCGACTGCTTTGTCGGTGGATTGTAGATTTGGTGATAGCTGAGTGGAGTTGGTAGCCAGACAACTCCAAATTGAGTAAATATACAGGCAAATATGTCATAATGTTTTGAAACTGACAAAGACCGGCATTGGGTCCCTGCTACAGAAACTAAAGAGGACCCAAATTTAGGTGTCCGTCTTAACCACTGAATTATGCCCAAAAATTAGCTATATTTTTTCCACCCGTCTGTATTTCTTGAATGAGTGGTTTCACTCGGTTCTTGCCGTTTGAGAAACTTGAGCTGGTGCAGTTATCAGTCTAACTATAGGGTTAGATAGCCACCCCCACCTATGCACTCTCGAGCCGAAGACGATCACAAAATCCGCCGGTGTCCCCGACACCGACCATGTGAATCACGAATCGGGGAAATGTAACCCATAAGTGCCAAAGTGTCAGAATGTAACACACACGTGTATTTAGCACGTTCCAGACAAGTATGGATGTGAATGTGCGATTATTCGTTGCGCTACAACCAATTTATGATCGACCAGAGAGTGCACCGGCACTTTAGCCTTTGCTCCTCCGCCGATCAGGCACTCCTCCACCACCACTCATCCGAAAGGCTGGAAACCTTCCGCAAATGAAAAGAGGACCTCGATTTGCTTCATAGGTACCATATTTCAAACTAAAAACCATCAAAACGACCAAACACAGAAGCTGCTGAAAAAAGTCCAATCACTTTTGGCCGGCCCAAATCTCGGCCAGCTGAAAGCAAATCATGCTCACACGTGAGCAATGCAGGCATATGGCTTGTTATGTTGCATAATTAATTAGTGATGTCATACCTAGCCTGCAGACAAAACACAACACACTCACTGCTGCCTGCTTGCAACTACAGGCATTTACATTTCAGCAACATGAGAGTCCAATCACTTATGGCCGCCACTGTACATACATGAAATAAACTGCATTCAACATATTGTACAAGTCGGCTTCTGGCATGCATTACATACTTCCGCAGATCAACTGTCCTTGTCGTGTTCAACATTACCCAGCACGAAGCAAGTCCACAATGCTGGTGCAACGCTGCTATGATAGTCGGCACGATAGGACAAGAATCAATAGAAAAGTGACGAGAGTGCCGATCAGCCAGGCGGGCGAGTGCCGACGCGTACCGATGAGAGCGGCGGCCGAGTCTGCAATGTCTCCCTGATTGTGCAGGGACATGTTGCTGTGGTTGGATGACTGGGTCGTGGTGACCGCACATTCAGGTCGCTCGATCACCGGCATCTGCATCAGTTCGACGTTGCGATGCATCGGCTTGGCGCTCACGTAGTCGTAGCAACCGAGTGGCGGCTGCAATCAATCTGTGTGAAAGTTGCTCCGCCAAGCCTAGCCGCAGTACTTATATTTATTAAGAGCGTGGGGTGGTAAGAATCGCAAAGTAGGGTTCACAAAACTGAAATTTTGGATATGGTTTTTTTGATTGGAAATCAATGCCACAACATATTTAGGAATGCTCTCCAAGTTTGGCGTTCCAAATGTAAGTATACTTTCAGTAATTTCAACTTAAAGGTGCTCGGTTTGAATTTTTTGGGAAATTTTAAAAATGAAAAATGCTGAAAAAATAAATGTCAATCCAATTGGATCTCAGCCGATAAACAATATTCGGCGCTGAAATTTGCGCACATATAGCAGTTTTTTGTCCGCTTTTCAGCTGTGTAAAAATAGTTGCACGATAGTGGATGTTTTCTCTTCCATTGCATTTCTTTTAAAAAATGTCAAAAAAACTAGTGCTTCTCAGAAACACCCAATTTTAAAAAAGTCCTCACCGACGAATTCTTTCTATTGGGCCTCAAAATGTGCGCCATAAAATTCTGGTATTGGCGTATAAATGTGGTTTGTGACAAATTTGAATATTGTCGGCAATTTATGTTAGTATGAAGCAAAAAAAATTTCGTCGTTTTATTTTCTTTCTTGTTTTGTCGTGGTGCGCAGTTCAATTGAATGACGGAATATGTAAAAATTGATGCATGTGATTCCCAAATATGAGTTCTGATGTGTATGCTGCTGAAACCTACATATGTGTTTCTTAACTGTAAATACCACGAGAGTGCTTTCAATTAATGTGCTTATCAAGGCAACCGTTTGTTAGGAAAATGCAGCAAATCTGTGAATGGCTATTCGTTTGTTTCAACTCTTGCCTATTTCTAAATGTTTTTGCATTGCATCCAGTTACGAAATAAAAGTAATATTGGTAAAACGTTCACCCAAAACCCGCGACGCAAAAAAAAGACACGCTACAGGGTTTGAACCTGCGCGACAGACACACGCACGCATGTTCAGTGCTGCGCCGAACCGATTGCGCTATGCGATCCAGCCGCTGGCTTGCCTTAATGTGTTACATAAATGTATTTGCGCGTGCGCATGTGTGTTCTGCCGTTTACATAAAACGTGTTGTGTTGCAGCTATAATGTGTGTGTTGTGTTCACTGCTTGTATAATGTGTGTTGTTGTTGCTTGTTGCTCACCTCGTGTGATGCATACGAATTGTCGGCCACTTGAAAAAATATTATTGCCAATCACGGCCGTTGCCAAATAGCTTGCATTTCTGAACTTGTATCCATTTTGATAGCTTGTGATGTGTCACGAACAAGCTGTTTACTTTCAGACTACATTGACAAGCATCTTGTTGCCGTTCGTGACACCCACATCGGTCGTTTCTCCAATGTGAGTCCGTGCAAAAAAAAGACAAAAATGTGAGAAAAAAAACAAAAAATGTTCTTTATCTAAACTTTTCAGGAGATATTCAAATTTGTCACAAACCAGATTTAAAAAACAAAATCAGAATTTTATGGCGCACATTTTGAGATCAAATAGAAAGAATTCGTCGGTGAGGACTTTTTTAAAATTGGTTGTTTTTGATATGCCCTAAATTTCAGAGCTGATTTTTGAAAAATTCAACGGAAGAGAAAATACAGCGAATTTTTGCCTTTATTTTTACATGGTTGAAAAGTAGATAACAAATTGACTATTATGTGTTATTTTCATTAAATAGCACCCGATCTAAAACAAATGACAGCCTCATCAACATAAACTTGGTACATTTTTGGAATTTCAAGAAATCTTCGACCTGCCCACTTAAATGCGCCCATAACTATTTAATGCTTTGGAGTTTGGCACCAAAATTTTGTATGTGTCTTAGTAAATGTAGTAGTCAACTTTTTGTGCAATATGAGCGAAATCCATTTTTTTCGATTTGTGAACCCTATTCCATTGACACCTATCTGTTACTATTACCCCACGCTCTTAACGTAATTTGTATTACCGTTATTTCAAGCGTACTTGCTTCAGTTCACCAGACTTACAAAGGTAAAATACAATAAACACAGAAGCACTATGATCTCAGCCAATAAACCCACAGTGATGCCGTCGCAGTCGCAAATCGGACAGAAGCTCAGTTGACACGATATGAGCGCTTCGGTGTTGATTATGAACGGAGTGGGCAGTTGGGCACGTGCGCCCAGCAGATTGTAGCTGTACGCCGGCGTGGTTGGCTTCGGCGTGAAGATTGACTCCGCCACGCCACAACTGCAAAGCTAGTTAGCAACTAAAAGGCTTGTAAAAGTACTGAAGTTTTCAACAGAAACTCCAGGTGGCTCTAAGCGGAAATTGCTGGGAAATGGACCCTCTGAAAAAAGAAGAAGAGATCCAATTAGAGTCCTCAGGGCGCTCGTGGAAACGTTTCCACTTGAAGCCCTCGGGGGATTTAGACTAAAAGCTGTGTGTTTTCAACATTTTAGAACAGCCTTTTGATATTTTGCTACAATATTTGAACCTCGTTATGACGATATTCAATCATCTAAACGTGGTAAAACAACCGAAAACCAACTTAAGCGTGCGATATTTCGGTGGCTGAAACGCTGAGTTTGAGTGATTTTGTGTACAGTGCCGGGTGCAATTCTAGGCTGAAAGTTGAAGTCGCGTGCACGCGCGTGCGAAACAGTGCAAAGTACAGGCAAAAGTCGAAGTAACTTCGCGTGCACGCACGTGCACGCGAAGTTTGCACGCTGCCTATGTTTTAGCACTAGGAAGTCGCGTGCACGCGACTTCAACTTTCAGCCTAGAATTGCACCCGGAACTGTAGTTTGTTGTTGGCTGGTACATATGTCTATGACGGTGCAGGAAAAAATAAATCCAATTAGAGCCCCCGGGAAATGTAAGCGAAAACTTTTCCACTTAGAGTCCCCGAAGGCTTTATTCGGGGAGCTTTATGTGGAAAACTGCGGCAACAAACAAACAAGCATATCCAACAACACCCGACCAACCCATTCTTGATGAGATCGAAAACACTGCCGGATCTCGTACGTGCACGACAATGTCTGACCAGCATACCGTATTTGTTGCCTGCAAACACAACAATATTTTCATCATAAACAAGTCGTCGAAATATAATCATCTAGAAGCAAGCTTTCACCGAGTCCTTCGCATGACCAGAGGAAACAGAGCACAGTCAATGGCTCATCAACGATGTTGACATCAGTCTGCAGATGTGTGTTCACGCCACACGGACCCTTCTTGATGCGAAATGTACAGTTAGCACCGATGGTCGCGTCATGATCGGTCGCAAATCGCAGCGGCTGCTTGACAATTGGCTGCTCGAATTTGCCGACCACCGAATTGAAATGATTCAATAACTGGATTACGGTAAGCCACAGCGACGACGGCCTGTTGTGGTTGTTAATGCGCATGGCTGTTCACGACCAAGTTAAAGGAAATTATTTGATCATCGCTTTTCATGCTTGTTCAGGCGTTGACTGTTGCGGATAGGATTTAGTCCATGTCACAGTGTTTGCTCGTACGCCACAATTATAATAAATTAGTATTGATCTCTACAAAATGTTTATTTGGACCGGCACGGATGCGAAACAAGTTTTACTTATAGGCACTTGCTCTTGGGGACGGTGTGGTGACTCTGTAAAGTTCTCGTTGAAGAAGTTTATCATGGACGATTATTTATTAAGAATCTATCCATCATGAAACGGGCTCTGCTTGCGCAGTAATAATCAATCGCGCGCCGTAAAATTATCGTATAGCATCGTCAATAACGCCTATGATCATAAACAAATGTGGTAATTAGGGATATAATTTATGGTCACTTTTTATTCAAACGTGTACACCCAGGATAGTAATAAAACAAAAACCATTGACTTTCAAATGCAACAGTCGAGCGTAATAATTATAAATGAAAGTAATTGGACGAATACAAAAAGCGTCGGGAAAGTTGAAAGATCAAGTCTCAGTCATACTAATTTTCCGGTGCATTAGTTTCACAAAAAACCGCGATCGAAAAGCAGCCGCTGGAAACAACACGCAGCAGCATACAGGAGCATCGGGCGGTCTTGCACTGAACATCAAGAAATGAAGGACATATGGTTTCTCAACGTCGTTTCTTTTGCCTGCACGCATGATCAAAAAACTGCAAACATGCCAGAGTCTTCACTGTATCCGGTATTTATCAGTTACAGAGACCAGCCAAAGTGAAATTCATGCACGTTTGCGACCATCAATTCCGGAACAACGGTTTGCCACAATATGTAGAATGCAAATAACATGCAATACTGGATGAGAAAATTGTACGAAATATTGTTTGACATGACCCAAGCGTGTGCAAATGTGGCTTCCTGGTGTAACTGACACGTACACTAATTAGATTTGATGGTACGGTGGTGTTCGTCCAACCGCTTGTCCATGTTTGTATACTGGTGGACCGACCTGGCTTGCCAATATATTGCCACTTGTGGTTGAAAAAAAATTAATATTCGAGCATCCATTCCACCTCTGGCAGACGCCAACAACTGCGATGCGCGGTAACGAAACACACACTGACAATCTAAATTACAATTTATGGTCTCAAATTGGCCAATGTGATAATAATGCTTGTTCACGAGCAGCATTATGCGCACGACCGATTGACGTGTCATAGTATGCACCGCACCTGCCACTGTGATTAATTTCCAAGAAACTGAGAAAAACCAACTGGCATGAAACAGTACATAATTGGTTTTCCGTTGACACGGTTTCAGTCCGATGGTGATTTTTGGTTCCATATTTATTTAACTTTGAGCAACTTTGCAGCTGCAACACACACTCGTCGGGACAACACTAATAACACAAATAACACCAAGTATAACTGCGTGCATTAAAACTAATGTATTGAAATGTACACTTTGGGGCATTGATGAATCTATGGAACGAGCGTCAAGTGACAGCTGCCCTGTAACGAGCGTGCGTGCAATGTGTGAACACGAATAGCATGTCACCTCGACAAATGCAGCACTACTGTATCGCATTCGGTTAGGATTTTCATTTCCAACAGTACCAGTGCATAAGGTTGCAACTGTGCCAAATACACGGAAGCATTCCTCACTCATGATGATTGATGCAAAAGTTCCTCATGCCTTATAATACCTGTCATTCGAACGAAAGTAAATTCCACACTAAACTTGCAAGTGACAACAGTCATCGCGATGTGATAAAACTGTGGCAATGCGTAATCAGAGTCAGTAAATCTTCTCGCATGCCTGCCTGCACCGTCAAGGCCACGTTTTGTCACATCGGCATAACTCTGCTGGTGTTTGATGATTAATCGGTTTAGGCATGTGGCTTGCCAGTTTGATTATTTATAGCGCATCAAAAAGAGATTTTGAAACGTAAGTCTACATACATTAACTATGATGGGCAGGTTTGGTGTGCTACAATTGATAATGAAAAACATGGAACTTCGAACGGCTACTGTACGCGTAGAGACCATGCGGAAAGTTTTTCAGTACAAAAACCAGTGTAACACGAAGCCGTCTCTAATGGAACAGTTATCTTCAGAAGCACGTCGGAGCTCTGTTCATACTACATAACCTGTTGGTGGCGCACTTTCTGTGGTCGACGCTAAAAGAGTTGAAAAAATGGCCAAACTGGCCGCGGCGGCCTCTGACGTGATTTCGAATGTCAAAGCCAATTGCTGGCTGTCAAACAAATGTCCGTTTTGATGCCGAAACGAACGGAGGCCCGTTGTTTCCGAACTTGTGTGAAATAGACTGAAGGCACATGAGCCTAAGCACACTGAAACTGAAGCCGCACTTGTTTAGGCAGTTGGGTCTATATCTTTGTTTACTATTTTGGAGGGCGGCTCTGTTGCTTGTTTCAGCAGATGAGATGACATTCACACGGTCTGGACTCAAAGCCACACCAGCACTTACATAACTGACTTGACACAAGCGCGCACTGGATGGTCAGGCGCGGCAAACATTCCTTTGGGATGTTATTGCCGCTGCCGACGCCAAACTTGATATCCTCACATGAAAACTCAGTTGTGCATTTGTGTTGTTGGACCGAATTCCACCAGCACACAGTCGGTGTGTCCAACACTGTCGCAAATATGTACGTATAGTACACAAGAGTGGCGAATGATGCATGAGCTCTCGCCGCCGTGTCCACTACATAACGTTGGCCCATTTGGTCGTGCGTGGCGTACTTTCGACCACGTGGCGCGCTCGCGCGTCCGCGAAAAGTTGCAGATTTATCTGGCGCGCAGCGCGGCGTGCGAATATTTCAAAAATTATTGTGCATGCACGTCCGCTTTTGAGTGGAGATTTTTGAAAAACAGTGCCCAGTTTATATGCGGTTATGACTCTGCTCGTGCTGGATAAGCATTGCGAAATTGGAGTCACAATTGGCAAGTGATTGCCCAGCTGCTGAGATAAAATGGTACATTTGGGCATTATCGTATGTTGCACGCTACATCCAGCAATAACGTCGGTTTCAATTCAGAGTGGACACATTTTAGTACTGCTGCAACTGAAACTCTATTTTTAATTAAAATACGTACGCTAAACGACGCTGTTTACGAACAGTGTCCAATGACTGATAGTGAGTCAAGATCCCCTGAGATGTTTTGAGTGGCCATCGCTAGGTCAAGCTTATGTCTGTAAATTGACTGCCCTGATGTGTTAAAAAATGGCATAAAATGACTTTATTCTTACTTTTATCCAATAATTATGCGAACGAGGCATTAACAAAGCGAAACAAAAAAACGAAACATAAAGCTCGCAATATATGAGCATGCATTCACAACTGCAATGTACACACTTTGAGGTTCTCTCACACACAACCTAAAGAACGTATTTTTATGTACAAAAGGTGAGGCAGTACAAAGAGAAGCACGGTAAAATTTGATGGAAGTGTGTAGTTGAGTACTTGTTGGAAACAATAAAGTCAAAATCTAAAAAATGGTAGCTTAGACTGAAGCCTGCGTAAAAATTATGAACATAAAACAATCCAAATATTACGAATAAAATTTACAAGTACCCTGTTCAGGCCAAGCACGCATGAAAACGTACACTCAAAGTAAAAGATGCTCAATTTATAGGGATTGGCTACAGAACCTGTTGGTAATCACCACAAATAAGTCATTATAACGAGGCCAAAAAGTTGAGACCTCTACCAAAGGGCAAATATGATCAACAAGAGCCAAGTTTTTGACAATTCTCTGATTCATAAAGGCAAAATCACTATATGTTTGCGCTGCCTTTGGTTTTTGGGATCGAACTTTTTGACCACGCTCGTCTACCTAGATTACGTAACAGTATTGAGTAACCATCAAATAACTAAGCAGACGTTGTCTGCATGCCGACTAATTGCCTGGGCGTGCTCTGTGCCGGCACAATAGCCGTCGGTGGCGTGTCGTACGGCACGGTGGTCAACGCCGGTAAACCACCCGACACGTCAAGGGGCTGTAGCTTCTCAAAGTTCTGCTGTGTTGACGCCGGACTGTGACCCGCCGGGGGCATGTATGGTCTGAAAGCAGACATTGCGTTAATTTGTGCCGGATGTTCTATTATCTTTGTTTTATAACAGCGCCATCGAGTTTCCTCAACAGCTTTTTCCAAAATTTCAAAGGCAATATTACGTGCCACGTCCGTTGAGAACGGGCTCGTTGCAAGTACCTCAAGTTTTATGGGTAAAAACCGACGCTGCCATCCAAAACTTTCCAAGTGATACAAATGTGTAGCGTCAACCAGCCTGTCATCTGTGCCTATGGCTGCACACAACCGGCTGTCAATAAGAAGGTATACACATTCAGGTGCACTGTTTCGCAGCGCTGTGTTTCATAGGTGTCTCTCTGTGACGTCAGACTGTCAGACAAGTACGGCGCTTTGCTTAGTCATATTTATTGACAGCCGGTTGTGTGCAGCCATAGGCACAGATGACAGGCTGGTTGACGTTACACATTTGTATCACTTGGAAAGTTTTGGATGGCGGCGTCGGTTTTTACCCATAAAACTTGAGGTACTTGCAACGAGCCCGTTCTCAACGGACGTGGCACGTAATATTGCCTTTGAAATTTTGGAAAAAGCTGTTGGGGAAACTCGACAGCGCATATGTCTGGAGTAGAGTTGTACAATTATTTTTTTAACTGTTCTGTTCGTGCTCATTTTGAAAGATCATAATAAATAAAATGTCCACTGACGGGAATTTCTGTCCGTTGATGGGTCCGGTGGCGAGTATACGCTGCTGAGACGGGGCTCTCGACATTCGGTAGACATTCGAGTCGTCCTGTTTCGGCCGAACGTTGCTCCAATAACAGCCGAAGAATATGCAGGCGAGAATGATGATGATGCCGCCGCTGGTGAGAATACCGGTCAGCCATTTGAGGAAGTACTCGAGCCGACGAGCTGTGACAAACAAGTATTGGTCACGATTCGGCACAACAACAAGCACGTGGTAAATATCAGAGTAAATATCGAAACACATATTTTGCAGTGTGTCAGCTACACGAGTTCACAAACCCGTGTGTTGCCAATATCGAGCCCGACCTCAGACTCAACCTGATGTTCACGATGTACATACTGTACCAATGTCACCATGTAAAGTCACACGCTCACCTCTGCACCATACATGCCATCCGGGTGTCCATGTGCCATTCCTGCACGTGCGTTGTTTGGTGCCGTGCAGGAAGTACTCGGGTTCACAGTCGAACGTCACGGTGACACCATCGAGGTAGTTGTTGCCCACTGGATGTTTGATGACGCCATTGGCACGTAACAGTGCGCCGCAACTCACAACTGCAATATTGTGTGTGCTATGCAATGAGTACATTTTTAATTTTCTTTGAACTGCTGAGATCTTTGCTCTGGTAATCGCTGGTGGATACCGCGATGGTGTTTTTGCTTCAAGCCCGTAGTTTTCAACTGGAAACACCATCAAAAAATTAAACTGTTTGGGAATTGCAATTCTTGCGGCTCCAGTTATGTAATTGTGTTTTGCGACCATCGGTTTCATTCAGGTGGAGACAGGTATGTAGCTCCAAACTACAAAATTGACCGTCACAATCGAACCACTAGTGCGACCACCAACGTTCTCGTGTTCCATACTCAACCAGCTGCAAAAACTTTCGCTCCACATCCAGCGTATTCAACGCCAATTCACGCACACCAGTTGACACGTAGTCGTAGCGACATGCGTAGTTGCCCTGTAAATCCAAACACGATCTTTGTGCCAGGTCGGCCAAAAAAGCTTCCTGGTTTGATCGCGATGTATTTCAGTCAGCATAAACAGTCTGGTCTTCACATGCGCTGGCTGGACAACCAGTCCGCGCAAAAATTGTCTAATAACTTTTAGGCAATTATGCCCTCCTTAATTCGTACCTTGCACGTCGCCCTGACCATATCTTCGGAGAATATGAGTCGCGACGTCGAGTTGACCGACGGTCGAGTGTCGAACTTTGGTTCGAATCGTTCATCGTCTCTGGCGAACAGCAACGGATTGTAGATTGGTCGCAGATCGGACTGGAACAGCACGCCGCCGATTGCCGTGTTGCCGCCGGTGATTCGCCCTGTAAAAACAGAGATAATTATAAACAACTACTGGAAAAGGTTTTTATGTCACCATGAACAATCAAAAAGACAATTCCGACACGACATACATTTGCTGGCGAAATTGTAGTAAATCTGCCGTGACTCTGACTCGGTTTGCATAATAACATTCTGACGGTTTGGTGTCATCACCGACGTTCGACTCTCGATCGTGTAGAAGTCGTCTTCGGGCATGTGGTCGTAGACACCTGCAGCAGAGACATGACGTCATTTGGAATGTTGAAAGCGTTTGAATTCTGACCTGTCGCAAATCAACACTACATTTTCGACGCCATTTACCCAACCTACGTAAGGTATATATACATACATGTACTTACCCAACAGTCCCATTGTCTGCCAGTAGCCAGCTGACCCATCGACCGGCGATACAAACAAGTCATCCGAATTCGACGTACCGAATCGGCCGTAGTAACGCTGAAAAGTGATCAAGTCGTGCTGATTGTTCGGATCGTCACGTCAGCTCTCCCCTGACGCCTAATCGTACTTCAGGGCTGCTTGAGTTGACATTGACGATTTGAGTTGAGGACTAAACAATTGGCCCACTGTTCGAACTACTCATGTTATCTGATTATAATCTGACGCTTTGTATTGCTCTATCCAAACAATCATCTCCATGCGTGGCACGCCTGCAGTTCGCTATGTGGGATGACCGTACATACATACCTTTGACGTTCGATTGAATGACGGTGGCAAGAGCACCATGACGTCGAGCACGCCGTGCGCTTCGGACACACGCACTCCGGCACCACTGCCAAGTTGGATGATGATCTCGGACTGGTTCATGTTGCGCGCCGGACTGTACAGCGACACACCTGTGAACAGACATCTGATATGATGGTCACACTGCCTTCATTGAGAAAAAGATGTGTTCACGTCTTCTCAAAATTATGCGCATAGCAGCCCACCACCCAACGCTCACCTTTGAACACTTGATACTTCCATTCGGGTTTGTCAAAGAATCGCGCCTCCCCACGCACCAGCACGTCGGTTCGGTAACGCCAACGGCGGAACTCTTTGCGCGCCAGAATCTGCACCACGTCGGAATCGTTCTCCTGGACGGCGACACCGGTGATGACGGTCGCGTCCGGGTACGTGCCCCACATGGTGCGCGGCGGTTGCTCGAGTCGCACCTGAACCATCAGCTTGTGCCACGGATGGTCGGCCATCGCCAGCACGTAGTAGCCCTTGCCGTTGAACGTGTAGCGCACGCCATCAAATGTGATGAAGTGGGGGTCACCGTACGCCAGACCTGTGCCATAGCCGGTGGTCGGTCAGTATGTGCATCTTTCGATCTCCGTGTATTCGTACCCCGAGCAGAAGCAGAGTTGAAACTTGTCAATATAATTTGTAAACTTCATGGCAGAGATTTACCACACAATTTGTAACTCGTCATAGTTGAAATCTAAAGCGTGCCACATCAACCCCACATGTTTGCCCACTACAACGTGCTGCCCTTTCAGTTGAGTCACTAACCAGCGCCCGGTGGTCTGTATCCCTGACATCCGTTCGATTGACGTCGCCAGAAGTAGAACTCGCAATGACGGGCATATTTGCAGCACATGTGGTAGGGCATCAGGTCATTGTAGTAATTGGACATGCTCGGCACGTACGGTGGGATACGGTACGGGTACGCGCCAAGTATGCTTGAACTGAAAATAATATGTTACATGTCAATCAAGCGAATGAAACGGAAAATTTAATATGACGAAAGAATGGTGAGTCCATCACAAATGCAATCAATTTTTATGAAGAGTCTTTCGAGGTTCAAATCGCCAACCGATATGGTGTGCCTGGTGAGAAGTACTGCAACTGATGGCTGACAAACTCGAAATCGTCGGATTGCATCAGCCAGCCTTCGACATCGTAACAGCACACTTGTTGCGAACCCATCCAACTGCAAGATTTTGGCTGATTTTTTATCAAAAAAATTGTTTCATTCAGAGAGTTGTCCAAATGCATGTGGAAGACATCCAAATGCACGCACACGTAAGATGAAGAACGTCTATCACCAACGCTCACCTTGGCTGTGTGCTCATGACACAGTGTTTTGCTCCGTTGTGATACGGACATGAACTGTCACCTTCTAGATTGCAACTGTAGACCGGCATGAACCTGCCCTGATCTAGCAAGGCCTGTTGCAGCACACACGGACATGGCTCGAGGTCCATTATGAAATTGTTGCGACGCCCGTCGTAGTCGAACCTGTGTGAATTAGTGTACATGCAGTCTCATAATTGAGTGACTTATTTTTAGAGGTTGAATGGTAGCTTGGGAGCTGAGCTCGAGGACCAAAAAAAGCAAACTGTGAGTGGACTATGCTCACCATTCAACGCACAGATCGAGGGCCCAGTTCACGCCGTATTCGTACTCCCACTGCCGTTGGAAATACCAACTGAACGGCGTCAAATGCGAATAGAAGATACTGCAAATGCGAAATGTGGACAGTGATTCAAGTGTAGAATGTTAAAAAGATTTTTTCAGAAATCAGTAACGTTCGTTAGCACCAACTTTCCGATATTCTGCTGCGGATCGTTTTTGACCTGCGCGACACGAATAGCGCCGAACTGGTATTGTCTCCATGAATTGCGCAATGGGATCGATGACGTTTGTAGGAAATCACCGCCTGCAGATCCGACCTTTTTTTTACCAGAAACCAGCATAAATCATACCGACCCAAAAGCCTCTGACTGACCACCAATGTTGCCCCCGATGAGTGTGCGTGGACTGAAGGTGTACTTTCCGGTGTTGGACACTCCCTCCTCAATCACGCCGACCTTGTTGAACTCGTAATATTCCAGATTTTCCCAGTAGCTGAAATCGGGCATCAACATACTCCCATTTTGACTTTGTACCCTGTTTTTATCATTGGGGGTCTGACAACATGAGTCACGCAAAACGAGAGCTGTCGCCTGAAGAGAGGCTTGTTTAGGCTGCATGAGTTTATATGCTCGAGCCCAAATCGAATGGTCACAAAAGCAGTCCAAGCATAAAAAAAAATAAAAAAAAAAAAAAAAAAAAACAAAAAAACACCCCCCAAACACCCACCCCACACAAACAGCCACCACACAAACCACACCACACACAACACCCAACAAACACCAAACACCACAACACACCAAACAAACACCCAAAACCCACACAAACCACACAAGCCCCCACCCAAAACCACACACAACAAACCCAACACACCACACAAAAACCACCCATCCACAAAAAAAAAAAAAAAAAAAAAAATTTTTTAAAAAAAAACAAAAAAACTTTTCCCACCCCTCTTTCCAGCCACGCCAACATACATGCAAAGAATGACGAAATGAGAGACAAACCCATAAAGTTCAATGTTGACACGAGCGTTCACATCAGCTGTCAGATTGAGCGGTTGCCAACTGAGTCGCAGTTCTTCGGCCGCCCAATTGTCGAAATTATTATCCGGGTTGACAACGTCCCGTTCGAGTTGCACCAATGGTTCACTAAGATCCGGTTGTACTGCAAACGGTGTCAAAATGACATTTTTAGGATGTTTCCGTATTCTTGACATGTGCCCGTTGCGTGATGATTCAGTCAAAAATGTCAGTGTAAATGCGTTTGAGCAAATTGCAGCGCAGTACCAGCATCTTCATAATGACACTTTCGGAAAAGGCCGATTCGCATGGAGAGGGATGCACTGTATTCGAGTATTACAACAGAAAGGTGCATGACAACAGATCTGACAAGCAAACAACAACAGCACCCAACCACTTACGGATGTAGAACACGCCAACGTAAGGGAACGACTGTCCGCCATCACGACTGAACTTGCACTCAACCATGCCGATACGACGGAATCGAGGTGCGATGCAACGAGCGCGACCAGGGTCGATGATCTCGCAGTTGACTGCCCATTGGTCGAAGATGGCCACCACATGAAACATCAATGTGCATGTGTGTTGACAGCAATAGCAGCCAGAAAATATATTCGAACCAGGAGGTGCGTGGTGCCTACTGCTGTGTAGATACTTGATTCTTTTGAAACGCTAAAGCTGGAAATCAGGCAATTTCAAAAAATTGACTGCACAAGATTATGTTATAAGTTCAAGACATTCAAGCAAGCGAACGAACCTGATCGCCATCGCGAATGCACGGACCGCTGATGTTGATGGCGATACCACCCAGCATGGTCGCGTACGTCGGTGACACGTACATTGTGCCTGAATCAGCAAGGAAAGTCAAGTTACCGATTGCAATCCGTGTTGAACAAAGTGCAACCACTAACCGATACTCTCATTGTTGCATCCGCCTCTTTCAATCACCTCGTCCACCCTGTACACCCATCGGCCGGGTATCACCCCGCTGCTGTAACGTGCCAGTTTGTACACCTCACCCTCACCGTTGTAGGGCAGGCCGATGAAGCCCGTGCCGTTGCCGCCGTTGAAACCAGTCTTAATATTGAAACTCAGCGTGCTCTTTCGATCTTTCACGAGAATCATAGAATGGTTGCGATTTCAAACCCCCTTTCTGTTACCATGTTCTAAAGAAAGCCATAATTGCTTTCAAACTCACAATAGCTGCTTGTTTGCCGCCTCTACCGAACAACGCGCCCGCCTCTGTGCTTGCTGTCCAGTTCAGCGTGGCATAATTGAACATCACGTAGCTGCGGATTTCGTCTGACGCCAATACCACTTGGAAAGTGTTTTGCTAAAAAAGTGAAAAAAGCTCGAAAAAGTGATAAAATGTACTAGAAAGTGAGATAAATCAAGATTTCTCGTTCTCTTGTTTTGAAAACAGTTAAAAAAAGAAAACCAAACAAATAAAGCTATGAACGCCCGCCAGGTGGAATCGAACCACTCCGACGCTAATCGGCTACAGGTTTGAAGCCTGCACCCCGGACCACCGAGGTTCAGTCGGGCAGCCCCTGTCTGTTAACATTGATTTTATCTATTAGGCAGACCCATGAAACAGAATGCAGTTGGCAGCGTATTGATTTTTTACGCACAGCTGTCTGGTTTCACAACAGGCACAGCTGGCTGGCTGGCTGCAACATAATGCATTGCAGCTGTGCTGCACAGTCGCCTGCCAGTGCAAGGTGACAACCGTATGTTAAATTTTTGTGTGCTCTGTCGGGCAAATTGAACACTATTTTTCTGACAACGAAAACGCACACCCAAGGGGAGTCTGAACCGGTTCTCGTACCAGTATCGAACGCAGGACCGGCAGACAACAGTTTTCTTCAATTTGGGCAACCTTGGCCTGAACTGTTACGCTATGTTACAAATCCCTGTAAAATATCGTCATCTCGATCAGTCGATACATAAGGACCATCTCATGATCCCAAACGAAAGCACAGCGCCTCCTTACATGTATTTCAGGCTGTTGGCGAAGAAGTTGCAAAGTGCCTAAGTTGTATAATGTTAGTATGTATACCACAGACAGTACCTGTTGTCTGGCCTGTTCGTATTGCCAAACATCGACCACTTTCGGTGACCCGCCATAGGCCATCCGTTCCCAAGTGACAATCAACGCGTGGTCGGCCCGGAATCCATGTGCACCCACAATCGAGTCCTGAATGTCCCGTGTGATGTTGTCGAGCAGCAGCTGAAATGCAATTTACGATATCAGCTCCGTGGTCTTGTCCTGCGGGGTTGAATATTTACGCTTAGTAAGTCCCACCGCCACTTTTAATTTAAGTGTTATACCGCACAGGTATTGGTCGCACAATGACTAATGGAGAATTTATCCAAAATTCAAAGGATGGACCCTGATTCAGGCTCAGCCACGCTGAACTACTGTTTAACCACTAAGCTACTTGTATGTATGTCTGACAAAACATTTTCATCTGAAAATATGAACCAGTAGAACAACCACCAGCTGACAGCAACGTGGTTGTTTTACTGGTTATTTTCAGGTGAAAATGTTTCGTGAGAAATACAAGTAACTGAGTGGTTAACAGTGGCTGAGCGTGGCAGTTCGTGAATCAGGGTCCATCCTTTGACTTTTGGATAAATTCTCCATTAGCCATTGTGCGACCAATACTATCCCTGTCTGTGAATCGAAACCTGAAGTCACTGGGTCTGAAACTTTAGGGCTCTAGAGGGCTGAGGCTTAGGCTTAGTCCGAGAAACAATAGTATATCTGGCCGGTTATTTAAGCGACCCCATCCAATCACCATACATCATTTTCGACGTATCCACTGATCCTCCTTCCCTCTCCGTATTCGAATTGTCGTTGTTGATATCCGGGTTGGAACACGTTGAACGGATCATTGACAAATGGCGCTGAACTGCCGGCAGCGTTGTTCAGACCCGGATTGCGCAGACCGAATCGTGCTCTGCAACGCACTCAGTTGGTGCGAATTTTATGCGGCATTTTGAACGTTGCTACACTGAATTTCATGATTGGACCACCATTCGTGCGCCGGGGTGTGACCGATGGACCAACAGTTTATGACGAACCTCCCACCAATGAAACATTTGCACAAGATTTCTCGATACGGATAATCTACTCAGAATTCGAATGACGTCCATAACGCCGTCTTTAGCGCTCATTCAGCCATGTTCCAATGATGCGCCGCTGCACGTTCCATACGATAACCTGGTCTTGATCACCCACCCAACCTGTGTACTGTCCTGTACCATACATGACTGATCAGATATTCGCCGATGTACTGGAACGTGGCGTCGGCAAAGAACGGTGCGACAAACGACGGGTCACGCCGGTCGGGCCAGTACGGGTTCGGGAATGTGTAGGGCGGTTGAATCCATTGCGGACGGGAGAAGGCCAACAAACCGCTGGGTAGAATCTATGCATGGTTCAGTCAAAAAAATACTATAGTGAATGTACGCTAAAGGTGTGTTGACACAAAATTTATCCAAAAGATCAACCAGGTACGCACAAAAGTGTAGTTGAAACGGAATCCGTAGAACGGAAAGTAGAAGTCAAGATCGATCTGTGTGTCATGCGACGGCTGTTCGATGATCTCACGATCCCACTCCAAGTCACCAAACGGATACAGATTCCACCAAGCTGCGAATTTTTAAGATTAGTGGAATTTATAATGAAGTCAGTAATTTTGTAATTGCAACAAACCGTCCTGCGCCCGCCTATCCGTAATTCTCTGATCACCTCTGCCAATATCGACAAAGTTATTCAACTGACCGCCCACCGTTTCACCGAGTGGACTGAAAAAGGGGAGTTTCATCAAAAAACTTTGGGCTTCTCTGTGGCCATTGCAATCGTGTGACGTACTTTACATCTGGCTGGAATACTTGAGGCGCTGGCAGCTGTGCTTGGGTGCTCGTTACCAACAGCAGGATCAGGGGCAGCATCACGCTGCAAATCGATGTTCAGTTTTGTTACGGCAGTTTAAGTAATGTGCTATGATTGCTATTGCACTGATTACAGATTTATTGCCTGTGACTCAGTCTGAAATAGAATATCAGTTTATTTCGATTTATCAAAGAATACCACCGATCAATAGCGAAACACACTTGGCCGAGTGTTCAAGCCGAATGATTCAGAAACGCGTTTGTTTCGTGGGAATAGCACACAAAGCAGCGCGCGGCAGGAAAGATGACAGAAGAATGTGCGACCAATCCACTTTATACGCAGATACACACACTTAGGTGTGGTCCATTGTCAGAGTCAACGGTTAAAGCGACCCTCAGCAGTTACATACACACCCGTGCACTGTACTGTACCACAGCACTATGATTACTCAACCCAATGCACAGTGCGCGTCGCACAACTTTTCTTGGCGCACAGTCAGCCAGAGGTTGGCTAACTGTACGTAACTCAAGAATCTGGGATTTACGTACGATTGCCTGCCATACGATCTGTGATCGCGCTAATGACAGCTCTGTTTGGAGATGTGCAACCCGGGCGCTTTTTGGTATGTACTGACTGTACGACATGGTTTTTTACAATCGATAAAGCTACTGTAATTCATCTTTCCAAAAAGCCCGTATTCGCGCTGATAACGTGATCGTCGACATTTTGCGAGTTCTTTTTTGGCGCACAGTGATTGAATCAGACATTAGTACGATTGGCGGACAAAGCCGACCGTTGTGTATGACAGAGGGAGAGCAGCTTTCGTATGTACAATCAGTCAGTCAGCGGCTGTCAATAATACATCGCAATACCTGTGTGGCCGGCGCATGGGGTACAGGTATAAATTGCACAGCTTGACGATGGTGTGGCGACAAAAATTATCCACTGATAGTGTTTGAGTTCCCATCATTTTGACATAACATTGATGAATCGAGGCACTCACAACAAAACACATTGATACATGTACCGCCGTTCCTTTATGAATCAGGCACACATTCTGTCCCAGATCAATGTGGTGGTCCCTCACCTGTGCTGGGTATGTTCTTGAAATCCAACTCTGGTCTCCAACAGTAGGCTTGCGACACACACAGAGACAGTCTATATTCCAGATAGGCATATGATTGTTTACCTTACGCCATTAAGCAAACAAACTTGCACCAACATTACATTTGTACGTTGGAGTGCAACCCTTTAATGCAATATTACACACGATACACGTTTGTAACAGACTGGAGAGAATTTTTGCACCCCACAAAACTAAATAATAATAATAAATAATATTTATTGTGATTATAGTGTGTGCATCCGAAAGTATAAGTATTCTTTTCGGGGTGTTGTTTTGTAATTTGAGTGGTTTGGCCCAGCTATGTAGATATCAGTTTCATGTGAGCTCAGCCAGTGTGTCTGTATCCGTCCGGACTGAAAATGATTTGAAACATGGCAAAAAATATCAGCAAATCTCTTGTTTATGCAATTTGTTATTTTCACATGGCAAGATTATGTACGGCTAGGTACCGTAAAGTACTGTGTCATGTCATCCATTTCAGAAACCAAATATGCAGCTACAGTACAACTTGTCGCAAGCGTGATTCATTTTAAAGAGTAGAAGCTCCGGATTACTCCAGCCTGACATTTGCACTGATGTGGTGCCACAGATGAGTCACAGAACAAACAATGTCCTGAAAAAAATTTGGAGCTCCGTTTGGTTCAAATTACGTATTGAAATGAACGCATCAGCACATGGATGTGCATTATTTAAAATAGGCGGTTTGAAAGAAAGGAAAGAGGTCCCCCGATGAGGTGTCCCCATCCGAAAGTTCAGGAGCAGCTCTTTTCTATGCCGATCTTCTTCAGTATTGTTGCATTTTTTGTTTTCTCCTTGAATCAACTGTTGACATAATCAGCTGACAAGGGTTATAATCGTGCTGTCCGAATGCCCGCAGCGCAATTAATGTCACGAGGCACTCCTGCAACATGGCTAATAGTACTGTCGTCAAATCTAGTTGTCAGATGTTGTCGTCAAATCAAGCAGCCCCATATATGAGCTGGAGAAATAATAATGAGATTTGAAGACTTGGTTTGACCACACTACTAAAGCCCAGCAACATTAGCTGCCACCAGACGCAGATTGCATTTTGCGGCCCTAATGTTTTCCATGTGTAGCAAATTCGGGGTTGCAGCGCCCGTTTCAACTATCGGACCAGTTACGCAAAGTTAATCATCAAACTGTACATCCTGAACGTGCTGGAGCAACTGAGCGGGGAATTAAAACCAGTTTCGCACCCTTTCTGTTTTACATGACGACTTTTGTTAAAGTCCACGTCCCCACAATCATCGCATTCAATTCAGCATATGACCTTTTCGAAATTACACAGCTGATGGACAACCTGGGAAAGAAAACTGTTATCATTGTTGCCTTCGTGTTTGCTTCCATCCACAATGGCGCTGGAAATAATCATAGCGCAATATGACCACAAATGTATTGATATCAACAAACGTGTGTATGTATATGTATGTATACTGTATCTGGGCTGGAAAAAGCTGCAATACTTCCAATCTCCCGCAAGCTGCGACAAGCAGTGACTGTGCAAGTGCACAGACGCACAGACATTTTTTCAGCTGCAAATGCTGAAAACCAATTTCGGCACGCATAATTGATCTCAAATGTTTTGGTACTGAATCATCAATCAAAAACTATAACGATTGGACAAGCTAACTTTGCCTGGATTAAATGGACTCAACAGAAGTTGTCATATCGCAACAATGCAAAAATTGGACGTTTGCCAACATTTTGTAATCAAC
Organism: Rhynchonema sp. JSB1_4; assembly: GCA_030248065.1. Taxonomy (NCBI): domain Eukaryota; kingdom Metazoa; phylum Nematoda; class Chromadorea; order Monhysterida; family Xyalidae; genus Rhynchonema; species Rhynchonema sp. JSB1_4. The sequence goes on from JASAMV010003664.1 coordinate 24,008, forward strand.
CGCGTCGTTACGTCACCACCAGCAGTCGGTCGGCAGCAACCCCGGTTGTCAAAATCTAATCATGCGCATAGAGCCCGCTTACGCTTTGCTGCTTGTCACTGATAAATTTGATTTGAAGTGTCATGCTTAAGTCATGACGTACCAAAACACTTAGATGGGTCTGATCAGGCTAATCCTTGTATTTGTGGGCGTTTCGTCAAGTGATACTGTGTCCCGAATGACATCAGCTGCCGCTGCAACGGTCAGCAACACGTTGTGGCGACTGTTGGCCAATGATCCACCAGGCATGAGTGGAGTGTTCCAGTCAATGAAAGGTACATTCATGAACGTGTGATTGATCCACTTACCTATAGGTAATGTACCAAAAAGTGAAGGCGGTGCGGTGCATATATTGAAATGAACTGTCGTTGGTATTTCACTGGCAAACCTTTTTGAAACACCTGCCAGTAAGACTAAAAAATAAGTAGTATTTCCTAGTTGTACCTACGTATACTTAGTTCAAATGACGGTTACCTGTACACGTTTCACTCGCTACAAGTAAATTAGGCTTGCAGATGTTTCAATATCATCAAATTCCACAGCTGTCAACAGCAACGCTGAACGATCACAGTTCTGCGGGTCGAGCGTTGAGTTCGGTGACGTGATGTTGTACAAGGCTGAATTGCAGATCAACACCGTTGAGACAATCAATGCGAGAATACTGATGCCGCACGGAATCACACGGTTACTTGGGCCCCACAAACTTTATGTGTTATCCGATGCATAAGACTTTTGACTATACTGCAATTGCAACCGTGAAACATCTGACAAACGGCCATGTGCGCACTGACTGCCAAGACATCATGCTCTTGCTCATGTCATGTGCTAGTGCACTATTAATTTGGAAATCGGATTTGTAGATTTGACGCTCCCTCACACGGACTCACCTGTGCCTAATACCAGGTGTTCATTAGAGCACTTTGTTTTCTCGTTTGCCAGCGTGTTCGACGTGTACGTGTGCGGCCACAACAGTCGGAGCACGTTCATGCGTCACATCATATCGTCGGACGTTCACTTCGGTCTCACCTCAACCGAGTTCACCATCGATCCAAACACGGTCGGCAGTCCCGTGCAGGTGTTGCTCGCGTTTGCGCCCGAACTCTACCAGTACCACGCACTGCAGGCACCCATCATACAGGCCGCATGGCATCAGGCTGATCATGGCATGTGGGCTTATATTAATGTTGTCAACGCAACTGCCTGTGTTTCGTGCAAACGCACCAGTATCTCTGTCGTCCGTCGCGTTATCCACACGTGTTATACATAACAACCCTGCATTCATTTCTTTCCATTCATTTAGGGATGCTTAGTTTGCCCGCTTGTTGTATAGCATACATCTACATAGCTGTGTTTGCACGAATCACATGCAGTTGCGTTGACAACAATAGTAATAGCATGGTATGTATGTTGGGCACATTGCTAACATAAAACGCTGTGGTTGCCGTTTACCAAAAGTTTCCATTTCAGATGAACCCCATTCGCCCACCACCGAGCAGCCCCCGAGACGTCGCAATCGCGAGCACAAACATCGCCGACTTCGTAACCCGCCCACACCACATCCGGACAATTCGTGTCGACGTCAGGCGCAAGATGTCGATCTGACCAGACTAGCGCATCAAGCAGGTGCCACCGTCGTGTCGCAATGGGTGACCGTGTTCGTGTGTGTCGGCGAATGTGCCAACCCCTGGACCAACAAGGCCGCACCCGGTCAAGCACATGACCTACACGACGCTTGGCTGTTGTTCCTCAGCGGCGTGCGACCACTCGATCGCGAAACACGACAACGCACTTGTGAACCGGTCACGTTTCGACCGATCCATGTCACGTACAATGCCAATGGAAACCGAACTCTTGTAAAGGTTGGCGTTGGCTTTCTCTAATTGTACAAAACTAGACGGGACCCCGCCCACCGCCCCGCCACCGCCCCCCCCCCCCCCCCCCCCCCCCCCCCCCCCCCCCCCAACCCCCCCCCGAAGCTACCCGTGAAAATTGACCCGTCCGCCCTTCCGAGCAGGGGGCCACAGACATACATACATACAGACAGACATACATACGTCTTCCTGTTTTAGTAGTATAGATGTTCAGTTGTACACATTCGTGGTCGATAGTCAGATGGACTGTTGACGCATTAGACTAGTTGACCACCAAAGTCAACGATGTGTGTCAACCACTGTACAATCTACAATCGGCGTGCTAATGTTGAGTGTTGACATTGCAGACGATCGATGACTTGGACGCGACAGAATGTCGATGTGCATATTGATTCAACGCCGAAGCCAGCCACCGAAATCTACATATACAGTATACATTAGGTAGGTTTTAATGTGTTGGTCCCGGCTGTAAGCAGCGAACTTCTTGTTTTTATGCCTTACTACAGAATTGTACTTAATAATACAGTTGATTTGGTACAATTGTCTATTGAGACCACCGAATCCAAGAACGTGGGTTTTAGTCGGCCTGGCAGATAGAAACACTTCCGTTTAATAAGGTGTGGTTCATGTAGGCCTAAGCCTAAGCCGAAAGCAAAGTGAAAGCCTAAGCCTATGCAAAAGCCTAAAACTAAGCCTGGAATTTTAGTACTTAAGGCGACCAACATCTTCCTCCATCCGATCCGTTAAAATCCCAGGCTCAAGCCTAAGCCTAGTTGCAATTGCAAGAATGAGCCTAACCCATACCACATGCCTAACCCCAAGCCTAACCATCAAGCCTATCTCCCAACCAACTCGACGTGAATGACTTATATGTGGATGATTCTTGGATCGGTGGGTGCAATAGACATACATAAATGATTTGGTCGATGTTGTACATACAGAACATTCTAGTTTGTGTATTTTAGCAGGCGTTATAAATTTCGGCATAATGTGGGTTTATTATTATACGGGTCTGACAACGGGTTAATTGGCAGCGAACGTTGTTCATCGTTCATTGGGGGAGTTTGTCATCTCTGATTCCATGAACAATCATGTATACAAGTGAGTCACACTCAGAAAGATAAAATTAGACAAAACAGTGTGGGTTTGTTCTTGATCACATGACGGAAAATTTGGAATTGAAAAGAGCAGGACAGGTGAAATATTGAAGTTTATGAAATCAAGTTTTTGGTGGTGCGTGGTCTACAGTGGACCACACGTGGTGAACCATGCTCATTTTACAAACTGGTTTACATTCACTCTCAGACAAAACAGCACTCTATGAATCGTGACACACCCTGAACCATTATCACAAATCTGCTGTTTTTTGAGAATCGTCCTAAATTTTACACACAGTCCATCCTCGTCAAAGCGAACCTCACATCGCAGTCCAATTCAATATACGCAATAAGATGTTTAGTTCATTATACAGAGAACAGACTGTGCGTACAGTGCCTATGTAATATTGTTGACCTGACGATCGGCTCTGTTTGTCTAGCCCCAACGATTTCGCATCAGACCGGGACCCTCAAATGCGCTGAACGCGTCACGCTGCAAAAAGGCGATGTTTCATGTCATGGTCACACCTTCAAAGTACATACATACTACTAAGAATATCTTAGTATAGTAAATTTCCAAATTCGCTGCCGCACAGTAAAGTACGCCCCATAGTTAATGTCACGTTCTAAACAAGAAAATCAACTTGTGAAACATTGGGGCAACCAACCCACAGGCAGCTTGCCAGCCAGCCAGGCAGCTGCGCGCAATGTTTCAGGGCCGCGCATGGTTAGCGTTCGGGTTTATAACTTGACATTAACTATGGGGCGTATTTTACTGTGCGGCAGCGAATTTGAAAATTTACTATAGACGAGTGTGCAATCCAGGCAGTGGTGTCGTTGAGAAATCGAAATTTTCCCATACTCTGCCCAATTTTCGGGAAATTTCCCATACATACCCCCCCCAAAAATCAAAAATTTCCCATACCAGGGGGAGGTTTCTCCAAAAACTCAAAAATTTCCCATACCCGAGGGTGGGGGTTTTGAAAAAATGACCTCAAAAATCTTCTATAAGTGCCAAAAATTGGTCTAAAATGTGCTTAAAACAGAGTTCTCTTGCGGGAGCAGGCGATTTTTGACATTTTGGACGAAAAATGGTCAATTTTGGTACTGCTCGGGGTCAAAAAGTCGTTTCTTAGGGGTGCTTGTTCCAAAAATGAAAAATTTCCCGTACCCATACCCCCGGCCGATTTCCCATACCCCATACCAGGGGGTAACCCCCCAACCCCCCTAACGACACCACTGAATCCAGGTCAATGGGCAGTATGCGATGTTTAGCGGTTGTTCAATTGGACCAGCCAATGCTTGGCTACGGTTGTTTCTTTTTCACACCTTTGTTGGACAGGCTTACACGAGCCAACTACGAACAAAAGGCCTGCCGACCATAAACCAGTAATGAACCAAACCAAAACCGAAGCAGTAATGTAACTCCAACCGAACCTTTCCGTCAATTCTGCCTCCATATAACGACCATCTGAAAGGATCCTGAACAAATCGTTTGCCCCATCGGTAGCGCATGCCGTCTTGGAATTGCTGCAATAATTATATTATTGTCATTGAAACCTGTAACATCCATTCAGTCATAGAGTAAATTAGCAAAAACTTCCAAATACAAGCAAGGATGCGCCCACCGGAATATCTTCATAGAGTGAAAAGTTGGGCGCACGCTTCTGTCTGTAAGCTGGCGGCATGGCTGATGTTTCGGCAATCAATAATATGATGGCAAATACTGCCATTAGGAGCGCACATAGTGTCCTCATCGTGCTTCGATTTAACTGCGACGTATGTATACAGTGAATGCTGGTGCCTTTATTGGTTTATGTAATTGTTCTAACGAAATTCAGACCAGGAGTGCTGTGGACAAGGTGTACGTAAGGCATACTATACCTATAATTAAGGGCTCACGAACGATAAGGCAGAACCCATAAATGGGATTCAGGTGCACAAACTGTAAAGCTCCCAGTGTCTGCGTCGCTTCAAGCACATCCTTATTATATAAAGAGAGACAACAGATTACGTGGAATGATGATCTCAGTGTCGAGATCACAAACAAAAGTATTCAAACTGCGCAATTATCGCATCGCAGACAGATCGAGATTTGTTTTGACGAAAGCATTCTAAATGGGTACATTCTGAGTAGAACAGCTGGTTTTAAAAAATCCACTTATGGTTTAGTTTAGTACCTAAACGGCACACACTGCATGAATGCACCATGATTTGGGGACAAGCAACAATGTCAGCACACACAGCCCGGTTTTCAAAATGTTGGCGCGGTCTGAACTGCTTGAAATGAGCCCTCACTTCTGCATTCTTAGTTGTGCACTAGCGCTGTTGCACTAGCACTGACGATGACCTGGTGCACCGGCCGTCCGCTAGAGAAGGTCGTAACGGTCAACCAAAAAACATGCGGCGCAAATGTAGTCCCGGCTGCACACTACCATGCTGACGAACTTTGTGAGTAGTGATGAAGAACAAAAGAGAAGACAAAAGTACGTATAAAAGCATGTAGGAAATACATACCAAAATAGCTAGTGATGAAAAGAAAGAAAAAATAGAAAGTTAGAGGATGTTGAATGCGGAAAAAAGGATATGAGCGTCTAGGAGGGCATCATTTGTTCTTTGCAGCTGTGGCTAAGGAAGTCCTTGCAAGGCAAAGGCGGTCATTATGTTGCTTGCCCAACAACTTTGATGAAGATGAGTACGGTGTTACGATTAAAATATGGCGATCATAATAAACGCCCTTTTTTAAACGATGAACTACCTGCAGAGACTTGGTATGCGGTGTCCAATTCAGGCTTGTTCCCGGTGAGGAGGCAACGGCTGCTGTGCAGTGTTTATCTGCGACGGCGCTGGCGAGTTGTAAAAATATGCAACTCCAGCGGCACCGCAGGATATTTTAATGGTGGTTAACGGCTATTTTGCTCATAATTGAGATCCACGGTCTCGAGATCTGAACCGGTCAAAATTCCGAGATCTGGGTTCCTTGGACCTTGACAATCACCTCAGCTGCATCCCGCGCGGTCTCCGTCCTCGACCGAGAGACCAAAAACCGCTGCAACTTCCGCCCCACTGGGAACTGCGTAGTACCTGGTCTCCAGAGTACTGACCTCATGCGATGATGCGTCTACGTGCATATGCTGAAGACAGAAGAGGCGTGCGCATATGTCAACGGATAAGAACAGTTATGTACATACTATATACCCAATTGCTGTAATAGGCACACGGGGTTATGCACATGCAGTGCCCCACCAAAAGTGGGCATATGTGCTCATTGAAATCAACAAGTACATACTGTATGTAGGCATATACCACACAGCGGGCACAATAACGTGGTGGCGCGTGCCATCGGCTTTCAATGGCCACATGTCACATCCATCTGATCACGTTTCATCAAGTTCGCAAGAGCAAAAGAGTGCACATTTGCAGCCCTCGTCCAGCAAGCGTATCCCAGTAGCAGAGTATCAACAACAACAAAAATTGGGGTGGTGGGCGGATACACATGTATTGGTAGATCATGCGATACATGTCATTGGCACAAACTCCAAACAGTGCGCTCATATTTCTATTTATGTCATGGTGTTAATGCACAATATCAGCATGGACAACTACACGCACCCCAATCTCACAATTTTTGAGTGGTCACCCTCAACACAGATAGACGCTCGACGGCGTTGGTTCCATTTTACTTGGGCCAAAATGTTATATCCAAAAATACACTATGCAAAAATAGCTGTCACCGTGTCTGTCTGTGCATACGATTGCCTCCAAAGTGTACTACGCACGAACAAATATTATTCTAACCAAAACTTGGCGTGTGCGAGCGTAATTTCACCATCATGCACGATGATGTGTAGTGTATGTGTATACATTTTGTTGACATTTTGCTGCAAAGTGCATCCTGGTGCCACGCATGCATTTCGGAGCCTTTGACCGTCTTGGACCCGTACATTCCGCTCTCCTTATAGTCACACGATAACTATCCGTCTCTGCAACCACCACTGTAAAACTGCTATAAAATATGGTAGCAAAAGAGCCTACTCGGTTTTGTAGGGTGTCAACGACGAAGATTAGGCACCCAAATCCAAAAATGTGCATCATTGCGAGGGTGTAGTTGAAAAGTTCACTTCTCAGAGGACGGACTGTACAATGTGCAGCAAATGCTCATTTTGTGATGTTTGCGAGCTTGAACATAATCTCCTTCCGCCCCGCCCACCATCACACAAACAGGACACACACGAGTTCGGTGGCTTGAATTTGGGCTTGAAAATTGAATTTGGCTCCAGTTGCCGTTTGACGCAGCCGACCGGATCTAATATCAATTAAGGACCGTTTCTCTAGCTTTTATGCTCGATGTGAATGCCCGGCAAGGTGCGCATCGCGGTATAAAATTTGTCAAGAGGGATTTGTGGACGTGAAGTCAGTTGATAGAAAAGACAGTCTTTGTATTTGCAGTATACCGACAGACTGATTTGAAGATTAGTGCTTGTGGATCGTCGATGAAAATAGACCGAAGCTTCTAGTTCACAAAACCACTGGGCTGCGCGTGGACAAGTGTGTGTGTGTGTGTGTGTGTGTGTGTGTGTGTGTGTGTGTGTGTGTGTGTGTGTGTGTGTGTGTGTGTGTGTGTGTGTGTGTGTGTGTGTGTGTGTGTGTGTGTGTGTGTGTGTGTGTGTGTGTGTGTGTGTGTGTGTGTGTGTGTGTGTGTGTGTGTGTGTGTGTGTGTGTGTGTGTGTGTGTGTGTGTGTGTGTGTGTGTGTGTGTGTGTGTGTGTGTGTGTGTGTGTGTGTGTGTGTGTGTGTGTGTGTGTGTGTGTGTGTGTGTGTGTGTGTGTGTGTGTGTGTGTGTGTGTGTGTGTGTGTGTGTGTAAATGAACGCCTGAGCAACACGACTCACTTTTATTTCGACGTTTTGTGCACCTGAAATACACAGCAATGACCGAATGACATTGCCGAAAGTCTGTGAATTTTTCTATTATTGATCAAGCCTGTGAAGCAAATTAAGCAGCATCGCCAGGAAGTCAATTGACCAGAGTTGGATCACAGAAGCTCATACAAGCCTGTACATGCCACACAAAACTGAAATGTTTGCAAACTGTATAGAAGTGATTGCTGATCGGCAAGCAGGCTTCGCAGCCAGAAATGCAGTAGATGTTCACCGTTTCAGAAAAGATTTTGATTATCACAACTTTATCACTATGTTCATCATGCTGTCGTGGTGCAACACATATCTACTTTCCATATCTATCCACCAGATGCATCAGTTGATCCATTGGTGGGCCGGCACGTTTCCCGTATCGATC
>JASAMV010003665.1:0-47697 GCA_030248065.1 Rhynchonema sp. JSB1_4
GACTTGTGGACCGGACACTATGTCAATTCCGCCGACAATTTGCTCTCCTTTATCATCGCACAACAGTACACGAACTGTCTCATCGTCGGCTTCAAGTCATGGGCATGTCGCTCTCAGAGTGTCAAACCAAGATTGATCGTCATCCTTAATACAGGACCGTTCATATTTTTCTGTTGAAGCGTTGCGGACTTGATCTTTTTACTGCAATGTGCGGTGCCGCCAGCACCGATCAATCTTACGCCAAGTTCACGCAGACTGCCGTCACTGACTACCAACTGATAATCCATCATATTCGTAACAAAGAACTTGCAGTCTTGCAATGTGACACCATCCAGCTCCAAACTTGCAAACACAATGCCCTCAATGTTCAACTGTGTTCCTCCAGCACCTTCAACTTTAGAATTTTCCAAATCCGGTTCGACTATCAATTTCAGAGATCGTGCCAACTCCGGAGTCAAAAGATTCACATCTGCACCTGAATCCAGACGCGCCGAATACACAGCATAACCAGCAACGCGAGGCACATTTGAATCTGTTATGAATTGTTTTGGATGACGTTTTGGAACTGTGAGGAATTCGTCTTGATGTTTCATCATTTTGCTCAATCATGTTGCTCAATTCCTTGCCGATAGGCGGAGAACTTCGCAAACTTGCCTCTATGCCTGCATTTTCAATTGCAATTCTGCCAAAACGTTTTGGTTGGTTGGTTGGTTGATTGTTACGGCCCTGTTGCGGAACAAATGGCGGTGCATTTGGATTGAAAGTTGTTGGCTGGAATGCATTTTGGTTAGAATACTTTGGACGAAACATATTGGGCGCCCTCCAATTGGTTTGATTACCACGTCCACGGTGATTGTTGCTGTAGTTGTTGTAACCCTGATTAAGGAAACCGTTATGTCCAAATCCTTGATTCTGACTGTTGTTGTTCCGATATCCACCACGGTTACCCTTCCGCTGATTTGTATCGCGGTTACCGCTCTGCTGAAAATCGCCACCGTGATTGAATGGTTTGGATACATTCTGTGTGAATTGGCCAGTTTGTTTGTCAATCTTCATCAATTCACAAAGTTTGAACGCCTCATCCTCAATATGAGCAATTTGTTTCATTTCATGAAATGTTTTGTTTTCAGCCATGGCGACAAACATCTTTCGTTTAATAGATTCATGGTACAATCCGTCTATGAAAAACTTGCACATCAAAGTCGCCATTGCATGATCTGTTAACGGGTCTTCAAGGCTACTTGCGGATCTTAATGTACCCTCCAACAAAGCAGCGTATTCTCTGACCGACTGATCTTTTGTCTGTCGAATAATCAGCAACTCTTTCGCAGATCGTTTCTCATAGAATTTGTCGCCATATCTTTCGTCAAGAAAAACGAATGTGTTTGACAGACTCTCCTTGACCGATTTCGGCTGCTTGTCGTACAGCACTGCGGCCTCACCTGTCAAACAATATCGCACATGCATCAGTTTTGTTGTATCGTCCGCATTGCTCTTGTTGATTTTGTTCTGGACGAAATCACGCCAGGCTGAATAGCTACCTGTTTTGCCATCAAATTTAAAATCGCCTGACATCAAGTTCGAGCCATCAGTTTTCTGTTTATCACTCAAATTTTCAATCACTTTCATTTGTTGTTTCATCAATTCAACCAGCGTGTTCATTTCGACTGTACCTGTGCCTTTATCGGGATTGGGCACCACTGGATCTGAAACTCCACCTGCGGCTGCAAAACGTTTTTCCGTAGATTCTTCCTTGGTATTGTTGAACACCAGACCAGAGTCAAGCAACAAATTTATGCTGGATTCAGAATCGTTATCATGCCCATGGGTATAACGTTTTTTGACTGTATCCTGCACTTGCACTGAGTGAACTCGTCTGCGGCCTGTGTAATGGTTGGCAGTCGATAAACCAAAATTGCTGCCTTGTTTGTCAGTGCTTCTAGGATGTACCATCTTGGCCGGGCATAATATGTTTTCTGTGCGTGGTACATCGAACTGAGACGGTCCAAAATGCATCTTGTCTTTTCGGTTCTTTGACAATGATGTCTGAGACGGAATCAGTCCTGGCACTGGTATGTCGTCAATTGGCCAGTCTAGGATACAGTCATTGTTCTGATTGCTTTCGGTCTTCATTTGAACCATTTTTGACGGTACACACTTTTCAATATCGGTCTTTCTAATCCTGGCCCTGCCTTTTTCGACTGTGACACGTAGCTGCTGTGACGTCATCTCTGTCGACTCACAGTCTGTGACTGTTTGTTCCTCACCGTCATGACTACTGATCACTTCGGCCATATCCGGTATATCGTAGGCCTGCTGTTCGTCATCTTCATTCATGTCATTTTCGGCACAATTCGGTTTCTTGGATGATTCATTGAGATCGACCAACACCACCGTCGAATAGTCGAGTTCGCGCTGAATAATCTGGTTTGATGTGTATTTGAACTGAACTTTGGAATATGATTTGAAGATTTCGGATACGATCACTCGAAAACCGCTCATCACAATTTTCCAGTCAGCGTCCAAATTTGGTAGGTCGAGCGACAGATAATCGAGCGACGGATCTGTGATAATCAGGGACTGCAAATTTGCATACATTTCCACTCCAACAATACGATTTGGCTTATCTGACATATCCCGAATCATTTGTTGCATTGCGTTGTGATCGTGATAGACATTGCCCAACTTTTCGTCTTCGTCGATTTCTTTCCCATCCCCATTGCAAGCGACGGTTCGACGCAAAACAGTAGACTTTGTTTCGGTCGACGTCGTCATGCTGACAGGTCACACCAGTAGCGAATCGAGGTACTTCCCGGGATCTTTTATTCTCCACTCCGTAAAACCAATCACAATAATGATCCAATATCATTTCAAGTGCACATCATAAATTGGTGACGTCATAAATTCCACGTACAATTTGCCAATTCACTACTATATGTTCAACCGAGAAAGGGCGCTTCACACATGCATAAAGATGATGCTTATGCGATGCGCCCAGGCCCCTCACTCCTTATTTTCTGGACACTTTCAGGAAACAGTGATACCAAATGCTACACGCGCTTTCTACTGCGCATGGGAGTGTCGAAATGTTCACGATACGTGAAGAAAGACGACGTGTGCGTCACCGACTTTCATGGATGTCGATTTAAGTTAGTTTTTTGGTCCACCGATAATCAGATGTTTGTTGCAAGTGAACACCGTTATTGTTCTCATTAGGCCCAAAATAGCGAAGTAACATTCTCTCCAGATGCATCGATCCCGATCACTGGCCGAAACATCAGTGGCAATTCCTGGGTTGTGGCCAGTGCAATGGTCCTGTCGCCGACCCGCAAGACACTGGCACGAGAAACTGCGGCGTACAAAAAGCCCCACCGATCACCAGGAGTGCGCTGGACGAGTCAGTTGCTTTTCGTTTTGTGCTTATATTTCATTCGGGTCATAATTTTCATTCAACGTACACAGCGGCTCTTTGGTCTCATGCAGATATCGGCGGAATCAAACTGTTGCTCACCACATACCGATGAAGTTTCAAAAGGGAGACGGTACGGACCATTTCAGATCCAACCGCCGTCCGAAAGAGTACGAGCCGACCGACAAAGAGTATCAGCACGAACGAGCAGTGCGCACGACGCCCGTCTCCCGTCGCCGGAGCCGCGATGAGGACACCACCACCAGCAGTCGTCGTCCCATCCAGGGCAACGATGATGCGTCACAAAAGGACGGACGCGTTGTCAGTGAGTTGTCGTCTCGTGCAGGGTAGAAGACATTCTCCAAGGCTACTGTATAATTAGCAAACTCTCCGAATTGATGAACGGGAAGGTTTCATTTCGAAGGTGAACGGAAGACGAAGGCGTTCGTTTCAATGCGATAGTTTTTTTGCCGATGTCAACCAAAAGCTCAGATGTTAACGTACGTATGTTGATGGATTTCGGAGCCGTATAAAGTTTTCCGGTCAGCACTCAGCGACTACGACTACGGCTGGACTGTACGATTTGGCAATAGCTAATTTTGTATGACCGGATTTGCCGAGTTGCGTGCAGCACTAAGTTTGACCAGCGTCAAAGTTGTTAATTTTGCGCGGTGGAACAACTTTTTCGCTGGTCGAATTTTGGTGTGCGCCGCTCTATCGAAAAATACCTAATTTCGTCAGACACGGTTTGCCTATGCCAAGTCGTCGTAGTCCAACCGTATAGTGGTGGTCGCAGCGCTTGCCAGCAGAGTTGATGAAGAGAGTGACCTACCTGTCAGTTCCAACAAAGCAGCTTTCCTCAAAAGCGTGGCTAAAACCCGGGCTGCGTGGAAAGAAGTTCAGCGCTTTGTTGGTCCGAAAAACGTGCGTTATGTATTCGTTCGTACTGCGCCATTGTTGCATATATAAAATACGGTAAATCCATCATTAATCCTCAAAATTCATGTTCGCCCATCCATACATACATAGATGGCATCGAAGCGCGAGCACATAGTTGGCCGTGGCAAGTCGCCCTGGGCAGATCCGGTCGCTGGGTCGGTTGCGGAGGCTCGATTGTCTCGAGACGCGTTGTCGTCACCGCATCGCATTGCGTGTGCGTTTTTTGATACCTAATTTGAGATTAGCGTTTTATCGCGTGTCGATGTCACTGTGTTGTATTGCATAGCAAAGCGCAGCATGGCTAAGTTTTTCTCATGTTGTTTCGATGCATTTTGGTCATGTTTAGGCTGAAAAATATAACTAATGCGTTGCAAGAACAAACAATGAAACAGTCACTAAAGCCACTCGTGACAGGCAAAAATGTTGAAAACTAAATGTCACAAAAACGCTCAGCGACCGGTTATTCACTTTGTGCTTCCGAAGACTGCCTGCAGACGCGGCATGCTGCTTATGTTTTGTATTGAGTTGAGTCTGCCCCTGGACGAGCATGCAGGCGAGGCAGGCGAAAGCTCACTCACGCAAAAATTGCTGCTGGTACTGTAGTTTCTGTTCTTGAAAAAATTCTCCAAATTTTAGTGAGAACGCCGGGACCTATTGTGTCTTCCTTGGGGTCCACAACTTGACGGATGCTGTGAAGACGAAAAAGTGTATCAATGCAGAAACCACCACCAAACATCCCAAGTACGATCGGTTCACGTTCGCAAATGACGTTGCCGTGCTTAAATTCAAGGTTTAGTTGATTTCATGTTTGTTAAATTCATTTTGAATAAATTATGTTATTCTTCAAGTCAAGTTTAATCTGTTCAGGAAGATCTGCCTTTGGACGACAACGCCGTCAAAGTTTGCCTGCCGGACAAACCGATCGACAATCTGGAAAAGGCTGAATGCTACGTCACCGGATGGGGACTGACGGAAAGTAAGACATCAAATTGAGTAAATGTGATGATGAGGGCACGTCATGATCAAACGGCAATGACTACGCCGGGGAACGTTGCGCGTTCGACAATTTGGTTCATTGCATATTCAAGCCTAAAACATTGACAACTTTTCAGCGAAGAAATCTTCTCCGGTGCTGATGCAAACGGCGTTGGACATCAAACCGCCTGCGATTTGCACGAAAACGTGGGGCAACGAGATCATAAACGAGCTGATGATCTGCGCCTGGGGAAAGCCGCCGAAGGGAAAACCGGAAGAAGTCAGCGACAGCTGCAACGTACGTTTTGAAAAGCGGACACACTTTCGAAAGACATTTTGAATTTGGGAACAACATTGGGCCCGCCGAACTTAATGGCACAAGTGAATTTTAAAATACAATGTGCATTACAACATACATAACAAAAGAAATTCTGACGTAATTGAATGACCTTCTGAAACCAGGGTGACAGCGGTGGACCGATGGTGTGCAAACGTGACAATCATTGGGAGCTGCAGGGTGTGGTCTCGTGGGGTGGCGAGTGTGCGCACAAGAAGCTGCCCGGTGTCTACGCCAGGGTCACGGCGCTGAGGGAGTTTATTGATGACGCCGTCAAGGCCACTGGCGGATATTAGGAATTTAGGAACAATACATGCTGCAAGTGAAATTAATGTGCCTTTTGCTGTGCCGGTGTGGTTGTGATAAACTGACACACAAAAATGTAAAAACGGGCGATTTCGCATTGTATGTATCTGCACCCCAGAAGAAAAGAACCCAAATTGTACTTGCTTTATCGTATTCTTTTCTATTCTCTGTTATGTAGCAACTATGTATGTGATAAAATGTCGAAACGGCCGTGTAAAAAGTTAAAAATACGTATGTACATCAGAACAAGGACGTGCGTATCAAATACGCTTTTTGCTTCGCTTCGAACAGTTTGCTTGTTTTGGAACAGTTTGTGTTTGGCTTGAAACTCTGTGGTCTACCTTCCCATTTTCTCATCGTTCCATTGTTGTTTGCAGATATCTAGTACCTCATTAGTTTTCGTGCATAACTTCGTTCGAAATGCATCTTGTGTTGTGTCGTAACGACGTTTACCCGCTGCATAGCTGTGTTCTATTGGCAGAACAATTTTCACGAACAATGTGCTATGCAGTTTTTATCTAGGAGAAGAGAAAGAGAACCGATGATTGAAATGTACAGTAGTTTCACCCGTTGTACAGAATGTGTTATAATCACAGATACAGCTCGGTGGAATCTTGAGAATTACACGATTGGGAAAATTTCTATGGCACCTGCGTCTGTGGGTTTAAGGAATGTAGCTTATCTAGATTAATATATGGAGGTCCAGCTACGGTTGTTTTTAGTCAGGACAAAAATATCTACACGTTTCTTAATATGACATTCTATAAAAGAGCAGAGAGAGCAGAGCACCTCGTTTCGTGGTTATCTCAATACTTCAGCACACACCGCACGCCTTGCGGCACATTTTGTGCATCACGGCCTTGTTCGGTTCGCACAGATTCTGCGCCGCCCAGAACTCACACTTTTCGTGCATGTCCGCACAATCGACTCCGGTGGTGGTTGTCTCTGCAAGAGCTCCAAACAAATAGACAACATCCATAAATGGGAGGTTCGTATTGCGTTTTGAATAATAAATCACCAAAATGTAATATGGACCATAGGAAAAGATTGTGCACAATGACGTGTTGATCACGCACAGGCGTTCCACTGTTGGACAACGTACGATCATATCGTTATGTCCTCAAGTTTGTCTCGCCTGTGCTGGACATCACCAACTGTTGTGCTCATTGCGTTTTCGCCAACAGACTTGTTGTTTCCATTAACACGTTTCAAGGTTCATGCTAACGCTCAGCCACAACCCTATACTTTATAGGCAATGTTGTATCCAGACCTTCAACTCCTCTTTGTTGACCAACGTGGACGTCCGCCAATGTTTTGCCGCAGAAATCGCAGGATTTCGGGCAATTCGGTTTCATCCAGAACGGATTGCCGTCGCATTCGCCCTCATTTGCCCATTCAGCACATTTCGGATGCGTGTCTTCACAATCGGACGATTGTTCGATTTGCGTCACTTCAAGCACTGGCTGTACATGATCGACAAATTGTCAAACTTGTGCCCAAACACATCTAGTGTGTGGTTGCTAATTCGCAAAATGTGTTTTTGCAAGATTCGTTTTCCACCGGAGTTTTATAAGCTGCAGTTGTCGACCTCATTATTTTACTCGTAGTAATGTCTATGAGATGATCATTGATGACAGAGCACAGCGAAGGGGTTGTGTACCAGCATATTATTTTAGCGACTAATAATGTAGGCAAATCGAAGTGTTAAAGGTGACCAAAAGCCATAGTGAGTTGCACGCATTTTCGGGAGGAAACCCATGGAAACATAGTACTACGAAATTGCTATATTTAAGAATAAATCAAGGCAGCTTAAAGTATCGCAACTAAAGATGGTCGTTGCAGCAGTACCACACTTTGTGGCACCATGCAAATACCATCTTTCACCAGGGAAAATGTAATTTT
Organism: Rhynchonema sp. JSB1_4; assembly: GCA_030248065.1. Taxonomy (NCBI): domain Eukaryota; kingdom Metazoa; phylum Nematoda; class Chromadorea; order Monhysterida; family Xyalidae; genus Rhynchonema; species Rhynchonema sp. JSB1_4. The sequence continues at coordinate 7,869 of JASAMV010003665.1, forward strand.
TCACGTTGATTGTCATTTAGTAAAAGAACGATGTTTGGCCACTCACGGATGCATAAGCGTTCAAAGACGGGGCTTTGAAAAAGCACAGTTCCCCGTTGTTAATGATACACAGAGCAGAGAGCACCAAACTCTAATATTTCTTCATTGGCGGGTCGGAAGTGGCGGTGGGCGTCGGTTTGTTGCCCATGCACGACATGACACAGTAGAGATTGTGACAGCTCTGCACGGCCTTGTAGACGATGCAGCAGACACAGACCACGGCCAGCACGGTGACAATGGCCATGATGATCTTCGACAGGGACACATCGTGGTCGTGCTCAGGCACTTGCGTCTTCTGCACCTGCAGACTCGGGTCGTTGCCCGGCATCGGCAGTCGAGCATCGTTGGTCTGTCCGGCATTGTGGTTGACCGATGGCCGAACTGGCACTTCGACCGGCACATGGGGCAGACCGGGTTTCAGCTGCTGTCGCGGACCGGCGGCGGTCGTTTCGACAGGTGCCTCATTGTTGGTGTTGTCGTTGTTTGTGGTGTCGGTGCCTGGAGGCTGAGGAATCTGGTGGTCGCGGCTCGGTTCGGCACGACAGAACCCGCAAGATTGGGCGCAGTTCCGTTCCATGTACTTCGGATATGACCGACAAGCACCGGTGCCCACCAGGTGACGACAGTCGGTCATCAAATCAAAGCACGGCAGTGGTGGTGGGGCCTGTGATTGGAATGTCAGGCTGGTTCGTTAATGATGACGGGACGTTTTAACAGTAAGCCACCTCCATTAACCCGCTTGAAGCTGGACTTTTGGTTATAAGCAAGAACAACAGACTCATGAATTACATTTGCTCAGGCAACTGTAGGATTGTTAGCTTCAAGCAGGCGGGAATTGTGGCATCATAAAAGATTTGTACCGTACTGTATACATACATGTATGTATATTTCGAACCTGTTCCTGCACATCAGCATTGGCCGGCTGGCAGAGTCCACACGACTTTTTGCAGTTGGCACTCATGTACACTTGATATTGCGAGCAGGCACCGCCCTGTGCCCAGACGGAGCATTGTGGTTCAAGGTCAGCACATTCTGTGATTTGGAGATGAATCAAAACAACGGTGATTGCCATAGAGTTCGTACATGGAGAAAGTACCGAACCTGTCGATGATTCATCCGGCTGCGGTCGTTGAACTGGTTGGTGCTCGGCTTCCGGGAACCAGAACTGCGGCGAGCCGCTTGGCTGAACGTGCTGTTGCAGAACGAACTGTTGTACGTGTTGTGGTTTCTGTTGTTGTTGTTGCATCAGCCGCTGTTGTTGCATGATGAACCGAGGGTTCACCGGCTGCTGTTGTTGTTGCTGCTGTTGGGGGAACATGAATTGAGGCTGTTGTGGCGCCGCGAACTGTGGTTGTTGTTGTTGTTGGGGGAACATCAACTGCTGTTGTTGTCCAGGCATTTGCGGTTGTGGTTGTCGAGGACGTAGTTGTTGTTGTTGTGTGCCGGGCATCTGCGGCATCTGTGGTCCGTACAAGTAGTACTGCGGCGGCGCCTGCACTCTTGGCGGTGGCATAAACTGTGGCATCTGGAAGGAAAAAACCACACACTTTTTTAGTTTGATGCAATTAAAATTGGAAGAAAAGTTGAAATAGACCCCAACCGGTCTGGCCATTTGCGGTGGCATGGACACCATTGCGAATGCTGGCGGTGCCGACTCTGCCATCTGAGGCACCAGGCGCATTTGCATCGATTGATGCCAGAAGGGCGCTGCCGGTCGCGGTGGTCCTTGCGGCACGCGCTGCTGTGGCATTTGTGGTTGTGGACCTGCAATGTTAGCACACACGTGTACTTGTTGTTGGCGATGCTTGGTCTCCAAAGACCAAAATATGTACATATGTCATAACTTGTTAATTACCTTGTTGAGCGAATCCCATTTTCGGCATCTGCTGCTGGTCTTGTGGTTGACCCGTGCCATACACCATCATCATCCAGTAGTCTTGCTGATAGCTGGCCTGCATCGATCGATCATAATCTAACTTTTAAGCATGTTCGTTACAAGCCACAATTGATTAAACCTACTGGTACAAGCACAAACCTGCAGCTGTTCTTTCGGGATCTTTGGCTGCGTCATGGGCACTCGTGGTGGTACTTCAGGCAGCTCGGGAACTTGTTGTTGTTGTGGTGGCACTTCCGGAAGCCCGAAACCGATTGCTCGCTCATTCGGTTGTTGTCTGCCGCCACCTCCTTGCAGCAGATCTCTGATTTCGTCGCCGTATTCGGCCATGATTCGCTCTCCGGCAGCAATGAACTCCATCGGATACGGCGAATTGTGATCATTCGTCTGAGGACCTTGTGGCACTTCCGGCAGATTACCTGCTTCTTGTTCTTGTTGTGGCAAGGAGTCTCCAAACTGCTCGGTCGTGGGTGGCATATTGGGCAGCATCATCTCCTCTTGCGGCGGGTGTTCAGGGGCCTCCAGTGGCATAATGGGCATTTCTCGGTCGACTTGCGGCGGCGGTGTTTGCGGACGGCCCATCTGCGACTGTTCTGGTTCTTGCGGTTGCATGACTGGTTGGATTGGGTCGGTTGGTTGTTCGAAAGTCAGACCAATTTCTATGGTTTCTTCGTCCCATCCCTGTTGGAACTCTTCAGCAGGATTTCCGCTCATTGGCATCTGCGGCTGCCCTGACGGTGGCGGTTGTTGGTCTTCGGGAGTCGGCACTGGCTCTTCCGTTTCGTCTGGTCCCAGCATAATCGGCGGTAGATTCTGCCGCAGTTCAAGCTGCTCGGGCACCTCAGGCTCGAAATCCGGTCGTCTCATTGACGGATCTGGTTGCTCAACTGGTATGTCGTCACCAACATGCCACATTGGTGGTTGTTGTTGTGGTTCGTTGATTTCCTCCTGTGGTTCTTCAGTTTGGCCCTCAATGGGCATTGGTGGTGCTTCGGGGTGGAGAGGTTCAGGTGGCAGCAAAGCATCGCCTTCATCCGGCTGTTGCACTGGCATAGCACTTGGATCATCTTCTGGTTGTTCCGGCTGCTGCACTGGCGAAGCGGCCATGTCCAGTGGTTGTCCTTCCATGATGGGAGCGGCTGGTTGCATTCCTGATTGCATGGGATCTTCTGGTGTTGGCTCCGGTTGGTCGGGGCTGACTTCTGGGTCGTGGACCATCTGTTCGAACCCTCCTTGGTTCACTAACGGAGTGTTCAGCTCTTCTGATGTTTCCGACGATGGAGTTGTCGGTGGCTCATCTTCCGGGAAAACATCTTCAGCAATGGGAGATTCTTCCGGGAATGGCATTGGGTCTTCTGGTTCTTCCACCTCGGGCTCCGGTTGCTCCTGGGGTTGCTCAGGTGCTTCGATGTCAGCAGGAGGCGTTGTGAGGCGCTCCTCGGTCGGTTGCTCTTCCACTGCTGGCTCAGCGTCGTGAACTTGCTGTTCGAAACCTCCCTGATCCACTGGCGGGATGTCCAGCTGGATTGAAGGATCCAGTTGTTCCTGCGGTGGTAAAGCCGGATTGGAATCAGCATCGTGCACCTGCTGTTCGAAGCCTCCTTGGTTCACTTGTGGTGTCTCCAAGACATCCGGGGTAGGTTCTTGTTGTTCCTGTGGCTGTTCCGGGGTTTCCTGTTCGTCATCTACAGGTATGTCTTGTGGGACGCGCGTTGGCTGATCAGGGTTAGGTCGCAACATTGCCATCCACTCTCTGAAGGTCAGTCCATCCTTATTTCGCTCCTCTTCGACCGGCCCGGCTTCTGTGGGTTTCGGACGTTGCGGTGTTTCTGGAACATTTTCCCATCGCGGCATGGCACCTTGCTGTCCCTGGTTGGCACCCATCATTCCGAACATTGGCATACCACCTCGTTGATGTTGTGGCATCATAAACTGCTGCTCCGGTTGTTGGGGCGGCTGTTGCTCCTCAGTTTCCGGACTTTCAGCAACATTTCCCCATCGTGGCATGGCGCTTTGCTGACCCTGCGTTGGTGGTCTCATTCCAAACGGTGGCATACCACCTTGCTGCTGGTGTGGCATCGTGAATGGTTGTTGCTTCTGTGGCTGTTGTTGCTGGTCTTGTGGTTGTTCCCGTAGGGCGTCCCAACGAGGCATGGCGTCAGGATTCCCCTGTGTTGGAGCCATCATGCCAAAGGGCATGCCACCTTGTTGCTGATGTGGCATCATGAACGGCTGTTGTTGCGGTTGTTGAGGCTGGGTGTGTTTCTTGTCATCCAGAACGTCCCATCGTGGCATGGCACCTTGCTGTCCTTGGGAAGGACCCATCATTCCAAACTGTGGCATACCACCTTGTTGTTGCTGTGTCATGCCACCGTGATGTGGCATCATGAACTGTTGCTGCTGTTGATGTGGCATCAGAAACGGTTGCTGCGGTTGTTCTTGTTGTGGCTGTAGCTTCTGAGGCGGTTGCTGCTCTTGCGTCTCACCCAAAGCGTCCCACCGTGGCATGGCAGACTGTTGTCCGTTGGAAGGGCCCATCATTCCAAGCATTGGCATGCCATCTCGCTGTTGATGTGGCATCATGAATTGTTGTTGCGGCTGTGAGGGCTGTTGTGCTTGGGGTTGGGATTGTGGCTGTTGCTTGTCCCCAAGAGCGTCCCACCGGGGCATAGCGTCTTGGTTCCCACGAGGAGGACCCATCATTCCAAACTGTGGCATTCCACCTTGCTGTTGATGCGGCATAAGAGATGGTTGTTGCTGCTGCGATGGCTGTTGTTGTTGTTGTGTCTCACGCAGGACGTCCCACCGTGGCATGCCACTTTGTTGTCCCTGGGCAGGACCCATCATTCCAAACTGCGGCGTGCCACCTTGTTGTTGATGTGGCATCATGAACTGTGGTTGTGGCTGCTGATGCCGTGGTGTCTGTTTGGGCTGTAGGGCGTCCCATCGAGGCATCGCGTCTTGCCGCTGTCCTTGTGGCACACCAGGTGCCATGCCTTGTGGTTGTGAAGGCCACATGAACTGTTGTTGTTGGTCTTGTTGTGGCGCCACATTCTCCCAACGAGGCATTGCTGACTGGCCACCATGCCTATAATTAAACATGGTTGTCGGACACAACTAAGCTAAAATCATTCATTTTTCATCAACAAATGCGTAAATGAAACCCTTTCGTACCTGCTGTCAGCAGTCGGTGTCATTTGCGGCTGACCACCCCAGCCGGGCATCTGTGCTTCACCCTGCTGGGGCCATCCATGCATCATCTGTTGATGACCAGGTGGAGGGGCACCACCGACCATGGGGCCACTTTGGCCTTGCTGCTGTGGTGGCATCATGAACTGCTGTTGTGACGGGTTCTGATTGTTTCCATTGCGATGGAAGAGATGCGGGAATCGAAACATCATTTCCTGAATCGAAAATATTTCCAATTTGAACGCATAAGCCAGATTCTGATACAAATACAAAGTGTAAACCAACTTGTTGATGTTGTGGCGGTACGTGCGGCATCATTTGCGGCTGCACTTTGCCGTCGAATCCAGCCTTGAGCTTTTCTTTCGGAAAATTTGGCTTCGCGCCATCGAATGGCCAGCCTCGTTGGCTGCCTAAAATGAAGTTCGTTATGTCTGTTACGGTTTACCAAATGTCGGTCGGTAAAGCTCTTTCGCGTGGATTTCTTGGTTTTTTTGGACAAATCACCTAGCCTTTGCCATTATTCTCAATTCAACATGCGTGTATTGTATGAATTCCAAGTTTGGCGTGTCAGTTCTTCGTATAGTTGTATTTTGTGTTCATGCTTTCAAAAAGGTTTGTCCGAACCTGGTTCTCGCTGGGCGTGCGGCGGTACGGGCGGCAAACCGAACGGGCCATGTTGCTGTTGTTGTTGCTGCGCCCAGCCCATGGCCAGCAGACAGCCGAGAATGGCCGTCCAAACGGCACACGGGGACTTCATTATCGGGTACTCTGAAACATCAGCTAGCTTAGGTTGGCACGGTGTCAACAAAATTTTTACGTGGAAAAAACATAAGTTAATAGCATACAACACTGAAGTACAATGGGGAGCGCTTTTCCCGTTGTTCACAACTATTTGCTTATTAAAAAAATGATTCGCAGTGGAGTTGCAACAGCCCACACACACGAACAAACAAATTTTGAAAAAGAAGTTATAACTTTTGTATTTGTTGCTTGAGTGAGCAATCCCCACGCAAAGTGCGCGCACTGCCTTTTAAAAAAGTGCAGGTGTCTATTTCACACGTGCAGTTCCTCGTGCTGTGCAACACAACCACATGCAATGTAAAAGAGTATCGTTGGAGTGCTTGGAGTGAGTACACATACACCTCCAGAACTAGTTCTTTACAAGTTTGGTTCTGAACTTTGTGTGGCAGCAAGCAGCAAAGGGTGCAACATAGCACATGCAAGCAACAAGGACGCCCGGCAACACAGCACTTCGCAGTGCAGTCGCCTGGGATGGCTTGTGACTGAATACTTTAAATTCAGGTCAATTTAATTGTAACCATATGCAGAAAAAGTAGGGTCATCTTCACACAACTATACGAAATATTGACGAAATTGGATTGCTGTGCGGAAAAAGCACGGAAAAACTGTACAGCCGTTCCCGGTGAAAGTTCCACGTGTACAGGAAATTATGAAACTTACAAAGCAAACTGAAACTCAAAACTAAAGTAACAAACAAGTTCGATGCTGCTTATTGAACCGGTAAGTGTTGTCCAAGGGTCAAACCATCAAACGCTTGCAGAAAAACTCTTCATCTTCTATTTTAAGGAGAAACGTGCATGTGACTGGGGAAGTTCGAGCAGTTCGCGTGATTACACGTTGTTGTAAACAATGTCCGTCCTGGAGGAGAGGTTGCAAAAAATTAATTTTCTGCGCATGATTTTCGTGACTGGTCCAACGTGTAAACAAGTTAGTTCTGCTGTTCACATGCACAAAGGAGTCAACACAGCTGTGCGTTGTATAATACATGTTTGAACGGCGTTGGTGCAGACTTGAACGTCTGAAATGTCGTCTCCCTTTCCTTGTTCGGAATCATCATCGTTGTAAGTCATCATCATCAAAGAGTTTCTCCGCAAAATTCTGGTCACAGTTCCTGACCTTAGGACTGGGTTTCCGTTCGAAACAAAGCGTCATCACTGCTTAGTACCGGTGAACACTGTCCGGTGCGTGATTGAAACTCCCAGCCTACATACCTTGGTGTGAGTGCTTTTTTGCGTACTTTGTGTACTGTACTGTGTTATGTATGTTTTATGTAAAACGAGAGCAGAAATTGCGTGTTGTTGCCGTCAGAGTGTTTACAGCAGTTTTTGCATTTGGGTGGTATGTATGTATGGGCAATCCATCGGCTCATGGCACTTTTTAAAACACACAGCGCATGCAGCAGCACACGCTATTTTGTAGACAAAATGTACACTTTAAGCGAGTGCCATGCTTTGATGACTGCTTTTAAATTTATCAGGTTTTCATTTGCTGCTTGACATAACACTTTTCTACACTGTTGCAAAATTTGTGGATGTTTCAACGGATAACTGCAGAGAATAGAGGCATTCATTGGCGGCAGTAATGTAGCATGCAGCCTGCGTGTGCGAGTGCCATGAGCTGGCGGATTGCCTATATGTACATACATACGGTATACGTGTGTTGTGGGCACATGTGCTGACTGCACTTCAAGCAACCCTCGCGCAAAGTGGCGTTCAACAAAAATGAACATTGCGCTTTAATGCGCATTAATTTTTCGATGTTATTTGACCATTTGCATTTGCATCTTGCAGGTGTGTTTATGGCTGGCAGTAACTACTGTATATTCTGAGTCCTAAGCCTGTGAGTGCGTGATTTAATTTTTCCAACGTGTGCGTTTCGCAAACTAGACTGCTTTCTTGCCAGCGTGGAACTTAAAACGACGAGAATTGTTTATTCGAATCACCGGAAGACGTTCGTACGTAATAAATTTCGCAATGCGTATACCTGTAGGTTAACCAGAGAAGTTCCCGCCACCAAACACGCGGGGTGCCCAAAAAAGCAAAAGATAAAAAAACAGTCAAAAGTAATAAAGAGATGATGATCTTCTTGCAAGTTGAGCTTCTTAACACAGTCTGCATGATTTGCGACAGTTGACGCTCATGAACGCCTGATAGCGTGTGCAATCACCGTTTCCGGCCCATGTGGGACAGTGGTCACTGTCTTTGTCATCGCAGGCGGGCCGGGCTAAACAAGATGCTATAAAATTTCCTGAATATCGAACTTCGAATTCAGTGAAATGCTTTTGGCTTAACACATTTGGACACCATCGACACGCAGGCTGTTGGTCGTGAAAGCAAGCCCAGAATTACAAGTACATCTGTTCAACTGGCATAGCACGTGCAACGATCTATAAACTGAGTCACAAACTAACAAATGTGCTGCACCAACTCAGAATTGAACCGAGTTCAAGTGGATACACACCTGAGGGCCAGGCGCGGGGCGTGCAGTGCCGCACATAAGGTATGTAGGTCTATAGGTGCACATTCAGTGATGGAGTGTTGCTGATTGTAAAAGCCAACTCATCTGAACGGAAAATTTAAAAAATTGCAACAACAAAAAGTCACCGGTCCCGGCAACTTGTATATACCTGCATCCCGTTCAGCAATGGCCTGTTGGACGGTCATACCACAAGTGCCACACGACCGTTGACAGTAGGGCCCCATGTAGTACCGGTTACGTTGACATTCACCGGCGCTAGCCCATTCCGAGCAACGGTCATGTTTATCGGGGCAGAGATCAGGACGAGGGGGCTGGAAACAAATTCGTGTCTTTGTGGTAATCTTGATGAATTTGTTTTCAGATTCGATCGACGCGTTTCAACGTTGTGTATGTACAGGTTGGTATTACGTACCAAACGTACCTACTGTCAAGAAAAGGCAACCATAAAAGCACGAAAAACAACCGCACCTGAATTTGGCACACTTTGCACGACACTTTGCAGTACTGAAGCATGTATCGCGGGTTTTTATCGCATTCACTGTCCTTCGCCCAATTGGGGCATGAGCTGCTGGAATCGACGCAACCTACAAACGGCATTGATTGAAAGGTGTCAATATAGTGTCAATTCAGGAAGGTTTTGTTCTGATCCGAACCAACCATCCTCGGGAAAACCAAAGCTTCAGATATTTTAACCAGTTTGCCTATGCTTATGTGTGTACCATAATGTATCACCACGGGTCACAAACCTGTTGGGGGTGGAGGCAATGGTCGTTGTTGTGGCGCCGGCTGAGGCTGCGCGACTGACTGCGGTTTGATGATCTCGATTTGGATCTGGAAAAACGGTTGTTTACTTGAAAACCCAGCTCGTTGAAAGTTGATGTGCCGAACCAAGCAACGACAGATTTTCAAAAGATACCAAACATGTTAATTTTTGAAAATAATAAACTATGATATTTTAGTCAACAGCAATCTTGCAGAAAAGATCAGTCTTGCAAACGCAACACTAAAATTACAATGCGTTTTTGAGGCTGAGGCAGACCCCAAGCTGCGAGTGGGCAATAGGTTCAGATGTGATTATCTCAATCTGGACCTGAGAGAAACTGTGGTTTGCAAGTCTACTGGAAATTGGTGTGCCAGCCAAGCCAAAAACAAAACCAGTTATGCAACATAAAAACATAATCACATGATAAGAATTTGTGCTAAATTAGGGCGCACTCGGGCTTCGAGCGTGCACGTGGAGACTGTGTTGGCGGAGGTGGAGGAGGAGTCTTCGGTGTGGGTGGGTTACGAAGTTGAATTTCCAGGTGCACCTGCAAGATTTACGGCTGAATCTGTGAAGCATCAGGCTGGCAGCCTCAGCAGCGTTGTTATCATGCCCATCACCTTGGAATGCAAGCAAATGAAGCAAGCCCTGTTGATGGATAATTTACCACGAATTAATTTAAAAAAACAAGCAGGCGCCGAAATTATTTTCGGTGATCGTGGGCAGGTACATAGTACCTATTACATACCTTTTGCACTGGAGGTGGTGCTGCTTTTGTTGTTGGGGCGGCTGTGGTTGGTGCAGCGGTCGCGATGACGAGCGGAGGCAATCGTGGTGGCCCCGGCAGGAACGGCAGGCCTCCGCCACCAAACATACCCATACCCGGAAATTGGGGATTCGGATTGGCTTTGATAACGCCCATAAACACCAACATTAATATTGGGGGCTTCATGATGAACTTAAAATGAACACTCAGATGATATATAGTTTAAACTCGCTGTCTGATGGAGAAGTATCACATACAGTATAACAGCAGTTTTTATAACGTTCAAGAAATGTGCGGAAAAATCGGTTAGACCGCATAACACAAACCGGTCACAACTTAGACTTAACCGGACGACATTTGTCTGTTTCGGAAAAAAATGACCCTCTTTTCGGTTAAGGTTCTTGCACTGCATGTTCGTCTGTAACTGCTGTACTGTTACATAGTATTCAATACCAGCAGCGTTTGGTTTGATGACCAGAAATATCATCAGACCGTTCGAAAGACGATGGCACAAAAATATAATCATGTGTTACTCAGCATTTGCGTGCGGTAGTTTGCTCGGACGGGGCCCTTGTCAAAAATGGTTTGCTGATTTAGTTACCTGAGCCCAACCATGGATATGAAATTCTAAGAGGTTCATGCAAAGATCAGATTTTCAGACGCATAACACAGCAAGAAACACAACCCAACAAAGTAATGAACAAATAATGTACCATACAGATGATTGAAGAAGTTTCTTCGATAAAAAGGCTTCAAGTGGATAGGTAAAAAGAAATTATTTACTGGCTTTTCGACATAAGGGACCATTAATACTTGAAAATACCTCAGTATGAAGGCATTATTTTCAGTGTAAGCATGCGTTAAGAGGCAACTACGAACCTATTGTGATGAAATGTATCGAAGATTAAGAACTGGTATGCATATACACATGTTGATAGGCGCCAGCCAGCTTGCGCATCTTTTAATCATGTCGAATCCCATCAACGGCACAAGCCGCATGCCTTCCTACAATTTATTTTCATGTATAGGCCGTGACTGCCGGGCTGCTCGCACTGATTTTTCGACTTCCAATAGTTGCACAATTCGTGTTTGTCTTCGCACACAGCTGAAATCGTATTTGGTTGAACACGGATGGAATCCGGCGCCCGGAAATATTTTCACGTAACATTATTTTATCAGTTTCTGTGTTTACTTCCGGCTTCCGTGTTCCGTGTGATCTTTCGTCCATCAGATACCAAACTGGATAGAATTCCCGAAATCGCAAACGCAGTCGTTACAGCACGCAAATAAAACCGGTGATGACAACTTCCAGCCGGCTGCCCTTAAAGGGTGTGTCTAACGTCTCTTAACCCCATGTTTTATGAGGTGCAATCGAAAGATGACCTCGACAGCCCGCCGTGTGCAAAAAACCGCGTCTTGTAGCTCGCTAAATCGCGAAATCTTGAGGGTTACTTTTCGAATTAAATCAATTTCCAGACACAAAACTCCAGGCGCTTTTCAGTGGGCGCTACTCACGTTTGGCGTTTTTCTGCTGAAACATTGCATGTTTAAGCGAGTCTCAGCCGCCTATACAATGCACGTAGACGCTCAACACACACCGCTCTGGCTGCTGGCTTGACTGTGGACACAATGAATGTTTCATTTAACACATAGAAGCTGGTTTGTGTGTGTTTCGCTTCGTAGCTCTTTTCCGTCTGCTCAGTCTGAATTTTGTGTCCGGAAATTGATTTTATTCGAAAAGTAACAGTAACCCTCAAGATTTCGCGATTTAGCGAGTTAGAAAACGCGGTTTTTTGCACACGGCGGCCTTTCGGGGGCATCTTTCAATTCCACCCAAAAAACATGGGGTTAGGAGACGTTACACCCTTTAACTACGGGAACACGGAAATAATCCCGTGTTCCGGTTTCCGTGTTCAATATAGCTTAAAATTTGGCAAGCGAAGTGTTCCTTCAATATCATTCGGTATCATTCATTACCTGTCGGCTGCTCTTGTTGTGCGGGTCGCGGCGCGGGTTGTGGTGCGGGTTGTGGAGCCGGTGTTTGAGCTGGTTTCGGTCGGTCGGTGATGTCCTTCAGCTGTACGCCGCACGATTTACACGATTTCTGGCAATTGGGTTTCATCCAGTACGGGTTGGCCTCGCACTCACCGGCCGCCGCCCATTTTGAGCACTCAGGATCCGAGTCAGGGCATGGGTCCTGTGAATGGGGGATAATCCACATTGCACGCTGTAAAACACATGAACTGGGTCATGGCATAAACCTCCCACGCCCGGGAGTTTTCGAAGACGCGGTGAAAGTTCGAGATGAAAGAAAATTTGAGTTTTAACCGAAGTGACTTGGAAGCTTTAGGATGGGATTAGCCTCTAGGGCGGGGGGCACATAACCAGGAGTCAACGCTCAGTGAAACTAAAATCAGATCCCACATCAAAATGAGCCAGCGGTTGACCGCACACCAAGTCCGCTGGTGAATAATCAACATCACAGTAAGTGGACCAAAGTAAGGGACATGTATAACCTTAGTGGTTGGCTTCGGCTGCGGTCGGGGGGCTGGTTTGGGCTGTGGTTTTGGGGCCGGTTGTGGTGGCGGCTTGTTGATTAGTTCGATTCTGACCTAAAATGACTCCATAGAAGGGACAAGATTTGAGAAAAAAGAACACAGAATGCAGAATGAACGGATTTCCAGTAAAGTTGGACGGGACGGGACATGAAACAACATGCAGCGAGCACATGCCCGCTCGTGAACTGTTTATCCGTCGCGCTAACCTGAACTGGTTTTGGAGCCGGTGGGGGTGGAGGTGGAGGAGGCGGGGGTTGGGGTGCCGGCTGCGGCTGTGGCTTGTTGATCAATTCAATTTGGACCTACACATGAAGTATCGCAAGAAGTATCCAGCTTGAAAAAATAGAATGTGAGAGACACGTTAAACTGGAGGAACACGCAGCGTGGGGCAGCAAAGAATGTTGCATACTAGAGTCGACAGAAACATGGATAAAATCGTTCGTTCAAAGTGTTTTAGCTTTAGACAAACATTGGCATTTATAAAACTCATAGGTACAGCGCAGATGCACTCCCGTTTGGTGCATCAGATGTTCCGAAAGAATTTCTTTTTTGATGTTTGAATAAAAATTATGACGTGGGTAAAACGTGTGAGATCCCGATCTTCAAGGACAGACAAATCTCGCGAACAACCCTACATATATATACATACTTCAACCTTCTCACATGTTTCTCATGCTCATGTTTTTCTAATTGGTGATGGATGAATGCAAAACAGTTTTTTGCCAGCATGTGTTCTAACAATTATGTGGAACACTGACCTTAACAGGTTTCGGAGGTGGCGGTGGGGGAGGTGGTGGAGGAGGGGGTGGTGGAGGTGGAGGAGTTTGAAGTTGGATCTGGAGTTGTACCTGAAGGATTGTGGAAAACATGACATAATGTCTGTATAAACATTACGTGGCAACGTAAGTTGCCTGTCACCCCGTCCGATCTGGCAAGTTCAGCAGAGTTTGGCCCGGTTGGCTCTTCTGGGATCAATTCCCAATCGGGCGGAGCTACTTCACTGTATGTGCACAGGTCAACACAGCCTTCCATTACTGAGAAGGACCGGTAAATGGCTTACTGCAGAGTAAGGACTCTTTCGTACCGCTAGAGTGCCGGGGTCCCGGCTTGGAAGAGTACCACTCGCACGTAAGACTACTGAAAGGCTAATTTTTTTTGGTTAAGAATGACCGAGAATGACCATAGCTTCTGTTATACCTATATTATGTATTTGCAGTCACACGCTTTGAAAGGTTTTTTACGCACCAACCTTTTGCACAGGGAGCGTCTGTTGCGTCGTCGCTTTGGTGGTGGTCGGGGCGGCAGTGGTTGTTGGGGCCGCTGTAGCTGGCTGCGGTTGAGGCATCGGTTGAACGGGCATTCGGGGCATTGCGGGCATTAACGGCATTCCCATTGCTCCCCCAAGTGGCATACCCATACCCATGCCACCTCCAAGTGGCATACCCATACCCATGCCACCTCCAAGGGGCATACCCATGCCCATTCCTCCTCCAAGACCACTCATACCCATTCCAGACCACTGGGGATTGGGATTGGCGCTGATAACGCCGATAAATAGGGATAAAATTATGTAAGCGTTCATGGCAAAGAAATATGGGGAAATGAACTCACAATGGACGGTTAAAGGTGCTTAGGTTTGTTGAGGCAATTGTAATTTGGAGCAGTGTAACAAATTTGGAGAAAAACCACCGAGACATCGTACAAGCAAACCAGTCTACATTTAGAGCGATTTTACAATTTCGTGGCCTTCTTCATAAAAAGTGACCCTTATTTTGGTTAAATGCGTTCTTTGCAACACAAAATACAGTCCGTGACGAATTATGTGGCCACTTTTGCAACGCTGGCGCGCGCGCCAGGCGTTGTGCACATACATAAGCATAGGGCGGTCGGCTTGGTGCTTCACCGGTTTGATTTCCTACTCGCCGACAAGCTTGAGAATAACACAATCCGATGGCAACAAATTTGCAAGAACAACGAGCACTTGTTGTCAAAACCAGCATAATTGTAAACCTGTATGCCCCTAATGGCACTTAACGTTAGACTAAATTGGGCGATTTTTTTCAAATATAGTTCGAAAACTATTTCCTCCAACACCACCATCCCCAATGTGTGCCTGAGCAATTTGTTGCTTTGTGCCCGAAACAACAACGAAATGACGAACTGTTCATTTCAAAAGGCATACAACTACAAAGACACGCACGATACTTACTGCAAGAAATTACCCGGCCCGTCACAAAATAATGAAACTTCAAATTCGTATTCAATTATTGTATCAAACTGACTACTGGCTACAAGTTTAAAGAAAGGTAAGAAACGTAAACGTTGGTTAATCACTACTTATACAGTTCTGGTTCTATCGATTTAACATCTGAAAATGTCACTAGTACACTACTATTGAACTGAGATTAAGGTTTATAGCAAGCCAAAAAGCTTGATCGGCCAAAATGAACAATGATTGGCTCAGCACAATCCACACGCCTTCCGGCAGTTGATCTTCATGTACAGACCATGGCTGCCCGTATCCTGGCACTGGTTTTTCGTCGCCCAAAAGCTACACAGCTGGTTGTTGTTGCCGCACACCTCTGAAATGAGCGGTTC
This sequence comes from Rhynchonema sp. JSB1_4, assembly GCA_030248065.1. NCBI lineage: Eukaryota > Metazoa > Nematoda > Chromadorea > Monhysterida > Xyalidae > Rhynchonema > Rhynchonema sp. JSB1_4. The sequence continues at coordinate 22,955 of JASAMV010003665.1, forward strand.
TGCAAATATCTGCAGCGATCATGACACAGTTTGGTTGTGCCGCACACATTTTGAGCATAAAGGTTGCATCATTGTGATTCTTAAATTTTGACGAGAACGTCAACATCAACCACACACTTGGCGTGTGACCCAAGTCAAGTGAACATTCTCAGAAGTAAATTTCGTGTTGCAACTATATGTATGTTTTGTGCTTGGCACTCTGGTTTTTACAAAATTATCAAATTACACACCGCACACTGATGAACAAAAGCGAGTTGCACGTTTTCTCCTGTATTCACGGCAAGGGTAGTGCCACCAAGACATCGTCAGCACGCATGTACCTCATGTCCACTTGACCCCAAAAGTACATAAATGACAGCAGACGTTTATTGCTCAGATAACACACAGAATCATTTGCTGCGCTCGTCACACACCTTTCTCTGGTGTGGGTTGTGGTGCAGTGACATCCTCCAGCCGCACGCCGCACGAGTTGCACGATTTCTGGCAGTTGGGTTTCATCCAGAACGGATTGCGATCACACTCACCGGCCGCCGCCCATTTCGGACAATCGGTGTCCGAGTCGGGGCATGGGTCCTGCAGAAAGAGATGAAATACATAGATTCGGGTGGATTTTTTCAGTTAAATTTAAAAACATTTGCCTGCTTGCTTGAAAATTGGTGACGGAGCGTGAATACAAAACAAAAATTGCAAACATCATGAAATTTGGTATACTTGGGTGGTTGGTGGAGGTGGCGGTGGTGGCGGAGGAGGAGGCGGCTGGGTTGGTGGCGGTGGGGGTGGAGGGGGTGGAGGGGGCTGAAAAGAAGAAAATAAGTATGTAAAGACAAAAACACAAAATTTCAGTCCGTCAGTATTGCTTGCGAATTTCATTTTAAGTTTTTGCCGATGTATACATTCTAAATCAACAAAATTACAGCGTGTGTAGTCGGCGGAGGTGGTGGTGGCGGAGGTGGTGGAGGCGGCTTGGTTGGTGGCGCAGGTGGTGGCGTGGGCGGACTTGGTGGCGCGACCACAGGTTGGAACACCACTGGTCGCACGACTGGTCGCACAACTGTGGGCGGCGCCGGTGCGGACACGACCGTCGGGGTCACAACGACGTCTTTGCCTTTGCTGACAGGCGGTTCAACGAATTTCACTGGTGGCTGCACCAACACCGGCATCACATTTGGTACACCACCGAACTGCCGGTACCACGGGTCCATGGTTAGGAACGGCACCTGGCCGTTACAGTAGCACACGGCTACCGCGAGCAAGCCGATTACGCGAATCATATCTTGTGATGGGTTTTCTTAGTTTTCTGAAGGAGAATAACCAAAAGTGATCAGTAACAAAACAGCATAACAAAAACGCTTTAATTAACAACATTTCGAACAAATTAGGGCACAAAATTAAATCTGAACACACAGTTACCGCCGAAACAAAATCGTAGAACAAGAATGAGGAGAAAATGAATTTTAACTAAATCAGAGCAAGAGTACAGTTCGATTAAATTATACAGTTAGTAGTTTTGACCAAGCAAGGTTAAAAATGAAGAAAGTTCGCACGTTTCATCCCAAACTGAGCGTTACCCCTGACTTTAGCATGTCTGGGGGAGAACGGTGCAACAAGCGCATTTGGCCTTGGTGCATTTAACTTTTTCTCTAAACCGGTCTTTTGCTCCTGGCAGATGCATCAGGTAATAAATACGAATAAACCAGGTGCCTGATGGGTGAGAGAAACGTTGTTCTTTCTCCGGGACGTCGTCAACGAATTTTTTAGGACATGTTATGCCTGTAAGGGCAAGGACATCATGCCAAGCACAGACACGATACCGAACTGAAGAAAGCATACCGACATGGCTGTCCCTTGCTTTCAAGAACAGGAAGGTTATATGACAAGCAGGGCTTGGACCAACCGTGCAGACTTTGCAGGACACTTTGCAGTACTTGAGCATGTAGTTGGGGTTTTTATCGCACTCGCATCCTTTCGCCCATTCGCCGCATGAGCTGCTGGCGTCAACGCAACCTACAATATGTGCAAACGACGTATAATTTGTTTGACCGTCGTCTGGCTTTGATTTGAGTTCAATGGTGGTGCAAACATGTGCAGTTCCGTATACTTGCTACATAGGGACGTGGCTGTTAAGCTTTCGAGGCGAACGTCGTACATACAAATAGTTCAGAGTTGGCACATGTTACCACGATAATTTAGGGACAGGCGCGGTCGCTTTTTCGCTCCTCGTTCCCAAAAAGGCTGACACGATTATTCGGTCACAAGAGTGGGATAGCGAGCAAACGCAAAACTTCAAGAGCGAACATGCGTAAGACGCACACGTAATGGCAGCGCATGGTCAACGGTAAGGGCAACGCAAACCCGGGTTTGAATCAAAACTACCTGACGGCGGCGGTGGCAATTGCATCTGAGGTTTGGGCGCTGGTGCAGGCGGATGCACGTGCACAACCGGGCGTGGAGGTGGGGGTGGGGCTGGTCGGGCCGGCACAATGGGCAGTTGTATCAGATGCAGTCGCATCGGCACTGGCTTAAATGGCAAACGAATTTCAGTCGACCAAAGGTTGGCAGTTTGGTGTCTTTGGGGTCTCTGACTTTGCTCTGAGCGTCCGTGCTAATGAGCAACGCGAAACGCGTGCCACAAGCAGAACAACCTTGATTAAAAGTGCAGCACAGCCACGCACATTATCTTTGTTATGGGCGTGTGACGCTACCATATTATGAAGTATTTGCCAACATTACACTTTACTCCGCTTAGACCATTCATCGAGAATATTTACGTTACATACATCAAAGCCGACGAACGTGGATCGGCATCGGCATACTTGATTTTTATGGACTGTCAGTAAAAGAGATTACAAGGTTTTCAAAATTTTCAATCCCCTATTTTTCAAGTCACGAAAACGGTGTGCAATAACAACGATTAAAATATAGCAATATAATAGGAACATGTGCGATCAACCTTCTTTGTCGTCGTCGTCGGCTTTGGTGTGGTCGTGGTTGTGGTGGTCGGCGCTTGCGTTGTTGGTGGCAGAGGTTGCAACTGGATAGGAATAACTTGAATTGGCACCAGATCGCCCACTTCGACATATTCCACCGGCTGGTGGACGTGGTGATGGTGTTCGTCGTGCGGCGTGCCGTTGCACCCGATAACCAGTAGCGCTGCCAAGGCCCAGAAATGCATGATTGGCTGTTACGCCTGCAAAATTGGACATCGAGCACGTCCGTTCTTTGTTGGAGACAGGATTCGGACCCCTCAGTCCCTGTTCATATAGGAGCATAGCCTACGTTATCGGGTACTAGCGTCTACCCGGATACAAAATTGTCCGTCACGACATATGTATGTACGGAGGGTACATGAGGGTCTGGGGTACACCGTATTCGTGGGGTCTTTGTGGTCATTTTATTTTGGTCGAAGCTTCGTTTTCCATGCGCTAATAGACCAATAGATAACAGACACACTTCCGACTAATCAAAATGAGCACCTGACTGAATGTTAAACATATTGTCCCATCAATGTGGCAAATTTTGCAAATGATGCCACCAGATATCATTTCGGTTTGCGTAATGCGCGTTTTTCACATCCGACGCGCGCACGCGCAGCCGGTTTTTTTGTTCATGCTCTTTATACAGTTTGTACAGAACGTCTGGTTCATGGTTTTGTGCGTAACCAGTTTAAATGTACGATGCTTACGGTCTTCGATGAGTTGTTGATGCCATTAGTTTTTCGTTTGAAGACAGTTTACGCGCTGTTCTGTTTACTACGCTCACGCTGTACGTGAAGTGACACAGCAAGCGGTAACCGGTGCTCTAACCGGGTTACAAGGACAGTTTTCATTATAAGTTGCACTTACTCCATGGATGTACTGTATCTAGGTCTGAATTTAGGGGGGGGTGCTATGGACAAAAAACATTTTTATCCAGTGCTTGTTTCTGTTTTGAAACCCTTTTTTTATGTAGTGCTTGTTCGATAGTTGTCTTTTGAGAAGAATCACAACCGAGATTCTGTCACTGAACTTTTTTCTCCGAACTGCTTTTTACCAATCTGTGTTGGGTTTGGGTCCTCTCACAGTGGAGTGCTCAGCGTCCCTTATGGGGCTGAGGAGTGCTGTGTACCCCGCCCTAAGCACCCCCTAAATACGCCGCCGTCTTACCCTCCTTAGGGTTTCATCTTCAAAACCGATCAGCTCCTGTTTCGGTATGTTTAATGAAAACGGAAATGATTGAACGAAGTAAATAAAGAGGGGCTGGTTAATAACTTTCTGGAGCATCAGCCTTCCAGACGTTCATCATTTGAAGGGTGCTGTTGAGTTAATGTGCGAAAACATCCTATCGCATCATTTGGACTACATTTCAAGTTTTATCAAAACGAATTACACAATCGTACCACTCTTACTACTCTATGTTATGGGGTGTAGTAAATGTACAGGCAGGTAGCTGGCTCTAGAGGTGAACATTGATGCACAAAAGTTTAGTTGATATCGTTGTCAAATGCAATAGTCGCAGCCTGCAGCACCAGTTCGTGCGCACCAATTTATTTCAAGGCCTTCAGCTGAAAAGAAAAAGAAAACAGACATGAAACGATAAAATTTTCTGAATGAAACCGAGTTAAACCAACCAAACGAGACCAAAGTCGTCCAAACTGATGTGAGCCCATTTGCTGTTGCGACCATTGTCCGCCGGTACCCAACTGACCGAAACTGCTCTGAGGGACTGCTTGGAACTGTTGTGCACCGGCAAAGGCTTGTCCAGCACCAGAGAAGCCCTGGCTGCCGGCGGCAAATTGGTGTTGTTGGGCTATGGCTAGAAAAAGTTGAAAAAAATGGGTGCAAAATAATTTTCCTCGGAAGCCTTTTCTAAAAGTTTACGAAAACAACCTGGTAAATTTGAAATGAGACTGGCAGCACCCACGCCGGTCAGAGTGCTCCCCCGTCCGCCGGCACCGAATCCGTTGGCTCCCTTCGACCATGCGTCTTTGCCAAACACGTTAGCCGCACCGCCAAAGCCCATTTTCGCACATGACGCGCTAAAAGTGACCCGGATGACTAAAATGGATTGTTTCACTTTCGAACAGTAAAACAAGCATTTTGGCAGAAGAATGAACCTGCAATGTTTCAACATGTATCCGGGATTCGTCGGACATTCGCCGTCTTTGGCCCACGTCGGGCACATTTTCAGGTCGTGATCGCCGGGTGGACCTTCGTTCCTGAGAATAACGTGGGCTTTCTAAAGGACTGGTTTTGGTTTTCTAAAGGACTGGTTTTCTTTTCCACCCAAAACCGATAATTTACTCAAGTTGGAGCCGCATCCAGTTCTAGCAGGCTCATCTAAGCCCAGAATAGGACTCACAAAATCTCATCGTCCATTCGCGGATGAGTTGGTGAAGCTTGAGGAACGATCGACTGTGGTTCAAGGGTCATCGGCTGAATGGCATTTGGGTCACCCGGTTGGGTGGTAACCGTTGGTGGGATCATCGAGTGAACCGAACTGGCTGGGGGCGGTGGGAGCGCAGGGTGATGTTGCTGATGCTGTTGTTGGGTCAGGGCTGCTTGACCGGCAAAGTCATGACCGGTGGTGAACACAAACTGCTGGCCGCCGGCTTGACCAAAACCGGCTGCTGAGGGCGCGAAACCAGCAGATTGCATACCGGCACCTATACGGGAGAACATGAAGCACATACTAATCTGACGAAATTTGAATAATTTGGGGTGGCAGATCAGATACATAGTTAAAATACCTCCAGCAGCCATCAATTGTGCCATTTGTCCGGCATCAGCACCCTGGGCGCCCCAGCCAGCTGTTTGACCTTGCAGCGCCGCTAGTTGGCTGCCTGGAGGTTGTGGTTCAAGTTAATGCACTTAGTTACTTGGATCCTGACAACAGGAAGGTGATCTGTTAGTTGTGAGCGTTATGCCAGACTCGTGCAATTTATTGCAAGTTCGGACAAACTTGACAAACTTTGCGAACCCCATCCGGAAAGGTCGTCGACATTCTTCCAGGCCGACATGTCAATTCCGAAGCCGGCATTGGAGCCGGGGGCTAAGTGAATGAAAGGGAAAGGTCAGTATCGAGTTAGTATAACGGTTCACCGGTCCGAAAAAGAACCATGCACGTAGTGCAATTATGTGATTTACCTGCTCCCGCGAATCCTTGGGCCGAAGCACCGCCGGGCATGATGAATTGTGTCTGATCTGAAAATCCTGTTATTGAATTGAATCAACTGATTTTGTTTTCATCATGGATGTTAGGAGTATACTTTAGATCAGCCAACCTGCGCCCATTTGGCTCATCTGACCTGCCAGGGGGTGGTGCTGTAGGCCGGCGAGGCTGGCGCCCTGCATGGTCATTGGCATAGCGCCGGACATGCCTGGGGTACAGTGTAACGTCAACTTTATATAAATTTAAGAGATGAACCCCGAAAACCGGCTGATTATGACCACTAATATTTGCCAGTGTAGCCACTAACCGTGTTGCATCATTTCTTGGCCACCTTGAAAGCCGAACGTATGTTGGCCTGCACCCTGCATCGAAAATGCGTGTTGTTGGGGTTGTTGAAATGCAGCTGCACTGCTGGCAGCGAATTGCTGACCCCCAAATTGGGGCGTCGGCGCGCCCTGGATTGAGCTGACGACCGTGAGAATGCAGATTGTGACTAGCATCGTGAAATGCGGGCCTGGGTGAGTGGGAGGATCGGTGTCGGTGTCGGGCGACTGCAAAGATCAGGTAAGCGATGTTGTGCTATCCCCCTTTCTTTTGCTTTGGTATGGCACTGAAGCCATACAGAGTAGTAGAGACTCGGTATATACATGAAGAACCTGCTATTTATTTCAAGAAAGAAGAGACTGAAATTGTGCGTTGCTTATCGAGGTCAACGCGAAACCTTGACCCCACTTCACTTGCGTCGTTATGGCACTTTAGTCACTTAATCAGGCAAATCGGCACAAAAAGTTGCCGCACGTGAATTACTGCATAATTTTAACCCACGATGAAAAAAAGGCCCGTTTCCTTATGGAGCATGAAATTGACTTTTATAAAAACAATCAGACCCATGTGTTTAAAATGAGTAACGGAAATAAATTTGAGAACGAGGGTTTTTAAGACCGGACACATCGCACTCGAAGTTGGCGGTACATGCTAAATGGTAACTTTAGACCAGTCTGTAAAAACGGTCAAAACAGAATAAACTTTCATGTGAAGTTTGCATGCCGTCTCCGTGCATCTTGTTGTGTTGTGTCTTATGTGATGCTTGCGAAATTTAAGTTTTTTCGCGTTTTCGCGTTTGTGGGTCAATGCGTATTAGAACAGGGCCCCTATTACACGAACGCAGTTACTAAGTAAGCAGAATGAGTTTTTATGCAAATGTAATGTAATCAAACAGTACCGGTCCTCGAGTGGAGGTTTTTCCAAACTCTCGTTCATTTCAGCGATGCAACCATTGCAGTATGCAACAGAATTAATGCTTTCACAATGTGTTTTGAATAAATGCGGAGTTTCACTTTGATTTAGATAGCAAGAGTGCGCGTGTGTGCATGCTAACCCAAATTTTGACCGAACAAATGAACTTCACTAACTCATATTTCGTTCCTGGACCAGTTTACGTACGTCAACCTTGCTATCAAACAGTTGGTTTTTCACCCAATTGCGCATCAGCGATGAGGTTTTTGTCGTTGTGGGCGCGTTTGATATTGCTTGTCACTATGTGTGCTTTTCTTGAATTATGTTTGCTCTGGAATGTTCAGCTACAGTCTACCCCCGTTACAATGGAGTTGACGTGACAAGGCAATTTTGTCCATTATAGCAAATTTCCATTATGGCAGATTCCACTAAACCGAGTTCAACACTTAGAATTCTCATGCTCTTAAGCCATATCAGTGTCGTTTTGCCCAAATTTAGAGCATTTTACTGTGAGAACTGATGCACTTCCATCATATTTGGTGTTATGAGAACGAAAATAGCTGTAGTGAACGTTGTGGTGAACAAAATCATGTGTGCTCATGATTTCCATTCCATCCAATGTCATTCCATGATGACGAGGGTGACTCAACACGTAAGGTAGGGATGGACAGTCAAATTCTGTCCAGTGAATTTCATTATAACGAAACCTTTAAATATATGGGAAAAATTAGGACATAGGACACGAAAAATATTCCATTGCGGCGGGGTTTCCATTATAACGAATTCCATAACAGCAGGGGTCGGTAGTGTGTACACCTGCTGCAGATTGCGTGAACGAAAAATGCGTTTTTGTGCCAGTCTGAGCGAGTTGTTTGTGGTAACGAGGCAAGGAAAGGTTAACTTTTGCCAATCAATGTCCAAGGCAGACAACTACAGTAAATGCGTAGTATGACACGACTACTAACAGCGAGAACAATATCCTGTGTGTGTGCAACATCCTGTGTGTGTGTGTGTGTGTGTGTGTGTGTGTGTGTGTGTGTGTGTGTGTGTGTGTGTGTGTGTGTGTGTGTGTGTGTGTGTGTGTGTGTGTGTGTGTGTGTGTGTGTGTGTGTGTGTGTGTGTGTGTGTGTGTGTGTGTGTGTGTGTGTGTGTGTGTGTGTGTGTGTGTGTGTGTGTGTGTGTGTGTGTGCGTGCGTGCGTGCGTGCGTGCGTGCGTGCGTGCGTGCGTGCGTGCGTGCGTGCGTGCGTGCGTGCGTGCGTGCGTGCGTGCGTGCGTGCGTGCGTGCGTGCGTGCGTGCGTGCGTGCGTGCGTGTGTGTGTGTGTGTGTGTGTGTGTGTGTGTGTGTGTGTGTGTGTGTGTGTGTGTGTGTGTGTGTGTGTGTGTGTGTGTGTGTGTGTGTGTGTGTGTGTGTGTGTGTGTGTGTGTGTGTTCACGTGCCCGCAGATGATTTCGCAGTGAGAATTCTCTTTACTTGGTCATTTATCAAATTTATGTTTTGTCATTTGGTGTAAGTTATCACAACGAGTCAACAAGATCGAGTGGTTCACATGAAAGATCGCTCGGAGACATTGAACCCGACTATTGTGGGGTACTGTTTTAAAAGAACGGCGTTCGAAGTGTTTTTGTGCTTTTTTCAAAAGCAGTACCGCATAACGTCCGGCTAATAAACACGGATAACAAGTAGAAATCGACAAATCTTTGAGCAAGTTTTCGCCAAAACAATGCGTGAAGTGCTAACAAGTTGTTTCACCAGAATGATTTTGAACTTTTCTATTTGTGAAAAATAAATTTCGTTCGGCCTAAAATTTACACAGAAAATAACAACAAAAATAATCGTACAACAGGTGTACAATTATTCGTCGAGTGTTTCACAGATTAGCTGAGGCCACCCGTTCGTTTGGTGATGTTCCATGATCTCCTTGTGTGGGTGGGTCCTGAAATTACATTTTTGTAAAATTCGGATTAAATGGGGATAACGGTATGTATTTGTGTGTCACCTCCGGCTCAGAAGTGATTAAGAGCGCAACTTTGCGCGGGGCTGACCGTAGTCGCACATGCATTGACCCTGATAAATGAAGCGGAAGGAAATTAACCTGAAAACGCACATTTAACCCAAAATGCCGCCGTTTCCACCGAAATTGTTCAAGCCGCCTCCAAGGCCAGCTCCGCCAAGGCCAGCTCCGCCAAGGCCGGCTCCTCCAAGGCCAGCTCCACCAAGACCGGCTCCACCAAAGCCTGGTCCGCCAAGACCGGCTCCGGTGAGATCAGCGCCGCTCATTCCACTGAATGGGTTGCCCAGTCCGGTCAGTCCTGCGAACAGACAGCGATACAATTAGGTCAATACAGAATCGTAAAATTAATAATGTACTAGTTCAGCCGACCTGAAGCACCGAATGGATTGGCTCCGAAAAGAGAAGAGCCGCCGAAAGCACCAGCGCCCGGGAAACCACCAATACTGAGGCACGACTGGCTAAAAGGACGAGTTAAACCGATATTGTAAGTCAAGGTTCTTGTATTAGGGTAAATTCCATTTATTGTCGGCTGAGACTTGAACGCGTCGCGTTTCTCGACAACCCTGACACTGACATACTTAGGAGACGGAGAAAACAATAGTAAGGGCGGGCTTAGGTTGAATCCGGAAACCGGAATCCGGAATTATTTCCGGAAAACGCATTATTTTTGCATGTAAATTCTTGCGTTTTCCGGAAATATTTCCGGAACCTAGAAATGTTTTGCATTTTTGCATGCAAATTATTTCCGGATTCCGGATTTAACTTAAGTTCGCCCTTAGGTTGAATCCGGAAATGGAATCCGGAAATATTTCCGGAAAACGCGTTATTTTTGCATGTAAATTTTTGCGTTTTCCGGAAACATTTCCGGAGTCTGGCAATGTTTTGTATTTTTGCATGCAGAAAATTACCGAGTTCCGGATTCCGGATTTAACCTTGGTTCGCCCTAACCTGCAGTGAACGTTCATGTATCGCGGGTTGCTCTGACACTCGCCGCGGCCCGCCCACGCGCCACAGTTGTTGTTGTGGTCACCGGGGATGTTCGACTCCGGTTGTCCGCTGAAACGTGTTAATACGTGCTGTTGATTGTCCGTTTCGGCGTTTGTGCTGACCGAACGGCAAAACGAAAGATGTTTGACAGTAAAAAGACGAAAACTAACCCCTGAGCAGCGCCTCCGATGCCGGTGAATCCTCCCATACCTCCCATGTTTGGGAAGCCGGTCATGCCTCCCAGGCTAGGAGTGCTACCAATGCCTGAGGTTATACCAGAACCAATTGATGGAAAAAGGCCTCCCATGCCACCCAGACCCAATGGGTTCCCCATTGACATGGCATTTCCAAGGCCTGCAGCAGATGAAAGCTGTTTAAAGTTGAATACTTTACCGTTTATCTATAAAAACACTTTATCACAGGAAAGGAAAGACATTACATACAACATACCTGAACCTCCCAGTCCAGACAACTGGCTTCCCATTCCCATGGCGTTGCCGAACCCTGCAACAATCGGTTTTCTTGTCCAGTTTGAAATCAACGCTATTTGGTAAAAAAGAGCCTATAAGGCAAAGTAACCTATGTATACCTGCGCCTCCCATTCCTCCCATGCCCATGCTGCTTCCCAGGTTGCCCATGCCGCCTCCCAGGCTGCCCATGTCCAAGCCCATGTTGGGCATGCCGCCTCCCAGATTGCCCATGCCGCCTCCCAGGTTGCCCATGTCAAAGCCCATGTTGGCCATGCCGCCTCCCAGGTTGCCCATGCCCATTCCGGATCCCATTCCAGTCTGTCCCAGCCCCATTTGACCGAATTGGGGCTCAGGCTCGGCGTAGGCGACGGTCAGTACGGCGAATACGAAGGCGATCATTTTGGATTACGAAACTGTTGTTGTTTCCGATTTGTGAAAACACTGAAATTTGGAATTGTGGAACAGTCATGTCAAGAGGCAGCTCTTCAAAACTGACACTACACACTCGCACATACACCATATAAATTTTCTCCAAAAATCAAAAGTCAGGAAATCAAGAAACGATATGTCGAGTGAACTGCGCGAGTGGTCCAGTTTCCTGTGAGTATGGTCCTCTTATACGAATTCTAGGTTAACGCGTGTTATTGGACTGCGATGGTTTCTCAACGAGGACCTGTTCTGATAATAGTTCTTTCGTTCTATTTTGCCGTTAGCTTGTCGCATGTGCGTCCACGCTGGAAGCAATGGTTTTTACCCAAATTCGTTGCGCTCATGCATACGTGGAAGTAACATTTCAGCGGTATTTTCTGGGAAACTTTTTCTCTCAAAAGGTTACTTTAAGATGTCCAGTTTTTTCCACATTCTGCGCAACGTTCGCAGCACTCACCTTTCCCAACTAATGTTATTTGATTTAAACGAAATTCGCACAGTTTCTTTTTCGCTGTGTGTGTTCTGTCATGAACTAGTTTTTCCGCTTGCTATGATGATAATTTTAGTAGAATAAGCGACAATTCTCATTTCATCTCAATCGTGTACTCGCGTATGATGACGGTTTGGCGAGGTATGTACTTTTAATGAGAGCATGCATGTGAGGCACACGTGCTGTGAGGTTTGTGACGCACCGGTAGAGAGTAAGGTCACCCGCTGCCAAAAGCTAAACCCCGAAAACATATGTATGTATTAACAACATTATGTTTTATGAATGGCATATATGTATTACATTGAAACAGTCTATTTATTGGAACGTCGAAAGTCACATAATTGTGATAGATTGCTCCAGGTCCGTTGCTGAATGGAACGAAATAGTCTGTTTTTTCTGCTTCACCGGAAAGCGTTTTTGCTGGACCTCTTGTCTGCTGGTCGGATTTTTGTGTGAATTGACGCACTGTTTCACTGCGCTGCGCGACATAAGGTGCCCTTAGCTGGACGCAGTTTTCAGGGAAATCTATCTTCCAGTCCATTTTTCCTTGGTTTCCTTAATAGCGAATCTTCCATGACAACACGTAACTTGCTCACACCACCATGCTTGACGCATAAGAGGGCACTCGTGACATTTTTGAAACTTCTTAAAATATGTAAGTCGCCAGTCGCCCATGCACAGATTATAATGCAAACCGACCACTTCCAGCACAAACTGAACCAGAACCAAAAATGTTTCGAATTGCCATTTTTGAAACATCAGCGGACACTTCAGTAGACTTTTTTGAAACTTTTAAAGACAGGCCTCTCAATTTGACCCAAAAATGTTTTGATTTCCCATTTTGAAACATCAGCGGACACTTGCGGCATTTGCTGAAACTTGTAAAGACAGGCCGCCGCGTAAACGTATCGAATCAAAACCAAACCAACCATGTCCAGCGCAAACTCAGTCTGATCCAAAAATGTTTTGGTTTTCATTTTTTGAAACATCTGCGGGCACGCGTGTCAACATTTGAAACGTCTCAAATCATGCCACATACACAAGAGAGTTGAAATCTTATGTGAAAAACATCGATATTTCTTTGAACATTCCGAATGGTCCCCTTTTCGTGACAAAAAAAATTAGCCAGCGCCGCAAATGGCAATGTTTTTGCACCAAATTTGTGCTCTGTTCAGCAACAAGGGCCTAACGACATGTTTTCATGCTCTAAGTTACAAAGTAGCTGTAAAGTATGTGAATTTCGTTCGTTTTTTCATTGCGTTAAAAGCAGTTTGGCAGTCCTTTGATGATCAGACAAAATTATGGACAGCATAATGATGATGTTTCAAACTGAGCTCCGTAATGCACATGCGACGCACGTGAATTTTACCCCAAAAACTGCTCAAACAGCGCCACAGTTGTGGACGGTTTAAAAATTTCCGTTCTAATTTCGGAATTAGAGGTTATTTTCTGATGAAACCAACCGAGCAACGCTTTCATTTCACAGCTCTGATGCAATTTTGTTTCTTCACTGACTTTAACGCAAATGGTCTTTATACCTTTTGGAAATCAAGACAAACACATAAGTCTTGAATTCGCCATGAATGCTTGGTTATGTATTGTCATTCAGACGCGAGGCTGCCATAAACAGATTAGGTTTTCTTTATCAAAAATTCGCGTGGTCTTTACTTGCGGGCAAGGACATTTTGTTACGTGAACGAAAAATCACACATCTGCAGAAATGGGTTGTTTCAAAACATAATTTTAATGCAGTACTGGTTCACAGAATGAGTTAATCGTGTCATGGGTATATTTTCAAAAGCTTGTAAACGGTTGACGGAACCGTGATAAGAGGTTCCGTATTATTTCTGCACTCCGAATTTTTGAAAACGTGCTGAAGAAACTCAGTCGTGCGCCATGCCTATGCTTGCTGTTCGATTCATTAGATAACGTTTGACTTGTGGTTGAGAAAGAGTTGCTTTCGTTCGGCACCTTCGATGAACTCGATGAAGACGTATGTTATTCTGAAAACAGGATTTTTTTCACTGTCTAAATTCGTTGCTGTGTATCGTTTGTATATTCATCGTATCGCAGCGAAATACAGTAAGCCGCAAACAGCGAGTGTTGTGAACAGGGTGCAATAACTGGTGTTGCAGTTTGACGAAGGCTGAGTACGTTCAGTTAGAACTGTGATCTGAATTTCAAATCGTTAAACTTGCTATGTTTTCTTTTTTGAAGTGTACACATACACTAGCTGTCCCATATATGTACTTGACAGCCTGTTCTCAGCAGTGGGCGGTTGTGGATTTCTAAATCGAGACGATTTTGGAGTTTGCTAACAATGTTTTGGCAAACCAGCGCAAAATATAGATCTTTATACGTTACTGTTTCGAACCAACCTTTTTAGCTGATGTAAATTAACCGCATCGAAAGACCAGAAAAGTCCTTTGTTTAACAGTCCACACTTAGAGTATTTAATTTTCGTTCTTCATCTAGAAACTAACACAAAGCTGTGTGGTGATTGGTGAATAATGTGAGCTAATAATTTTTACAATTCTAAAGGCAGTGGTACCTGTGTGTGAATTGACTCAATAATATGTAAGCTTCACTAATAACTGGCAACATGCTATTGAATGTCAGGCTCTCGGTACCTCCAACAACGATGGGAATTTGTGCATGACTTAATTTTGACTGTTACTATTTCATTCCGCTGCCTGTGATATAGGCTTTAGGGCAATAAGTTTTTATTGTGTTCTTATGGGCAGTTGCGTATCACTGTAATCATTTAGGTCAAAGTACCATTTAGATACCAAATCAGTTCACCAGGCCACATTGAACTGTATTTTATGTCCATCCGGTTTTTACACTGCTGCGATAAGCGATCATACAGAGTGGGATAGAGCTCGATGATGTTATCGTGAACAGCAGACAAACTCCACATATAGAATATGTGTATTGACTTGGGTGACGGGACACTACAACTACGGAAACACAACAGAATTATCTACGAAGACTAGAGTTCCTGAATGGCTGGTGTTCGATACATGTGTATCACAGCGTTGAGCTTTGAGTAGGCGGTGGTCCAAAATTTAGGGTCGTCACAACATCAAATGAGCGGCTGTTTATTTTTTGCTGAAAGACGAACAAAGTGCGTGAGCGTACAATTCAGATACGGAGCATAAAATAAAAAAAACAATTCTAACCCGATGAGGATTCCGCCGTATGGGTAACCAATACCATATCCCAATCCGTACAAACCATAGCCGTAACCCAGACCATATCCATAGCCAAGTCTGCAGTGATTTTGACAAAATGAAATTGAAAGGCGAGCAAAAAATTTGCGGCTTAGAATGTCACACTGACCCGTAGGCGGGGTATCCGAGTCCATATGCGAGCCAAGCGTCCGCGGTGCCGGCGATGACACACAACACAGCCAGAGCCAAGATGATGCAACGCATGTTGATTGGAGGTGTTGGGATGAATGCGATGACGGCACACACAGACACACAAAATTGCTGAAATACATGGATAGGACAATCATTTAAACCTGCTTTTACAGCTTTTTCAGTAGGGAGGGTGGATATACTGTCCTTGGAAACAGAGTTGCTGTAGCCAAACACAGATGTGCACCTAAATAGGTACAAGCTCTTTGAGTATGCTTCAAAGAGAACTGACTTTTCGAAGAGAGAGCAGCTCCTTATATAGATTTCAACGAGCAGGAACTGGTCGGTATTGAATTTATTTTTAGATCGCTCAATGGGTTGGAATTTTGTGAAAAAAATGTAAATTTCTCGAACTGTCCTCGTGTTCTGCTTTTCCTTGAAAAGAAATTAGTCATATGAGGCAAAATGGTGAGTTTTTGCACCACTTTTATGCTATTTTTCGATACTATGAACGCCTAACGGCATGCTTTCATGCTCTACTAAGTCGCAAGTACATATAGCCGCAAAGCATCTTTCGGCTTTTTATGCCTACGTTAAATGGGTTGGTTTCTATTTCGCCTCGAATAAGTCCTGTTGTGTTTTTTTCTCGAGTCCATGCAAAAATGTTGAAAACAATTTATGTTCAGTGATCTTTTCACTGTGCTGCGCGTGCGATGCACGTGAACTTTCTGGAGTAATTTTTGCCATGCGAACGAACTAAACGCCTTTAATATTGGATGTTCTAATTTTTCAGTTCTAGTTTTGCTGGAATTATGGAGGTAATTTCCTGGTTGAGTGTTTTGTCTGCTGATTTTGTCTGTTGTTTCTGGTTTTCTGGAACTCAAAAAACACCATGTGTGGCTTTGGTAATGCGCCACTTGAAATTTTCGTTCGGAATTGCATCATGCACATTATGACAAACCGTAATCTGCTGTCACTTGTGGGTTCGTGTGGTTTGTGTTCTAAGTGCGGTGACCAGGTTTGAGTAAAAGCTTCGTCTTATTCAAACTCTTATGGTTTGCTGGTTCTGACACAGTGTTACTTTTTCTTCCTTTCACGTTCCCAATATTATCCTTTTCAGGAGTGTAAGTTTAGATCCTTTTTGCTCGGAAAAGGCAAAACAAATGAGCTATTGCTGAGTGGATAAGGATTATTTTTTCAAAACTTACGGCAAAAATGCATCTCTGGCTTTTTAATTATGGGTTCTGGCAAGAACTGATGGCTGCGTGCAGGCCTGTGCTGATCAGCAGCGAGTTGTGGCCAAATTCGCATGTGAGCGGACCAAGGTAACAATAGAAATTGTTGGAAAACAGATTTTGGCAAAAATTTGGTCCAGGCGGTAATTTGGTTGGGAAATCTTAATCCGGTGTCCGTTTGGTCGCAGGACCTCTTTAAAATGCTTAGCTGTTCCACAGTATTTGGGATCGAAACACTTGTTGACATTCTGTTGATAACTCATATACATGTGTAGTAACACACAGCATCAAGCCACACTTAGTATAAAACCATCTTATTTTACTCTTATGGGGAAGCATTTTTAGTTGCTGTCAAACAAAAAATTACGGTATACCAACTGGACAAAAAGAAGTGTCAACATCAGTGTTCGAACGGGATCCCGATCCCGGGCCATTTTTCTGATCCCGATCCCGTCATTTTGAAAAAGTCAATCCCGATCCCGCCCAAAAAAGTACTGGCTCGGGATCGGGATTAACTTTTGAGAACAAAAAGTAAACAATTATGCAATCATAATTCGCCAAGCTGTTGTAAGGGCGCGGCCATGCAAACGCGGGCGCGGGTCGCAGGTCAGGAAAATACTCTATATGTCCAACAACCGCCCCATGTTTGCATGCCGCACTTGCGGGTCGCGGTTTGCAGGTCACTTGAAACATTTATTTGGCTGCAACACACACAAAAATTAACCGATCAGCGTCGAGCCAACGTCGCAGACTGCCGTAGCACAGCGCTGATTGGTTCATTTTTGTGTGTAATGGCTAAATAAATGTTTCAAGTGACCCGCAAACCGCGACCCGCAAATGCGGCCATGCAAACGCGGGGCAGTCATTGGACACAGAATTATTGCTGACTCGCGTCCCACAACCGTGTTTGCATTGCCGCGCCCCGAAGAGGTGCTCGACGGCTGATTCCAAGCGTGATGAAACCGCAAGCACCACCAATCGCGAACAAGTCGAGCTATAGAACTGAACGGTTACACAAAGTTGCATCGAACAAAGGGACTCAGTTTCGAGGAAATGTTGTCATGGTGGGCAACAAATGAGACAAAGTTTCCACGACTGGCACGTCCAGCTTCCAAATATCTAAGCGCTGCGCTTACGAGCGTGCCTTCTGAACAGCTCTTTTCCAGTGCAGCTGATTTGTTTCATGACAAAAGATACTGCTTGAAACCAGAAAATGGTGAAATTCTTGTTTTTTTGTCAAAGGCTTTGCAATTTATCGACTACAATTATGATCTTCGAACTTATCCGTCATCAGCTATTCTCGATTTTCAATCGGCTCTAATCAGTGTTCCGGGTGTTTATTCATGTGTGATAATGTTTCATGGTTGTCTGTGAGATTAACGTGCATCTCAATGCATAAAATGATAAAAACTATTGTCTTTGGATCATCTGGTCAATCCCGATCCCGACAGTTTCTTGATCCCAATCCCGATCCCGGGATTAAAAATGAATGAAAACACATGAAAACCCAGACCAAGTGATTGGCATGCTCAAATGATTATCAGCTTGATATGTGCCAATAAGTCCTCACATGGACATGTACATATGAGTATGAATAGTATTTGGCAGATAATTGAGCCAAATAAAAAATTTTGCAACTGGAAACACAGAAACATTGGCATGAAATGTCTTGAGCCAAGAAAAAGTACACGACAAGAGTAGAAAAATGAATCGTTTATTTCTTCTAGCTCACACTTGTCACATCCATCCACCAGTCTGCAGAACCGCAGTCTCAATCATGTCTTTGAATGCTGTCACACGTGCGTAGACACCTGGATAGCCTTTCGTTGCACACGGCCACGCGGAACCCCAAGATACGATGCCGAACAGCTCGAAAGCACCGTTTCTGTTTCTGCACACCATCGGGCCACCGCTGTCACCCTGTCAGAAAGACCAAACCGCATGTTCACAGTCGTGTTCACAGAAGTTGGCAAAACACTGACCTCACAAGAATCCTGTACCACGTCAGCATTATTTGCCCCAGCTTTGCCGTATGCGCAGACCATCAAACTGGCGTCGAACGGTTCTCCCAACTGATTTAAGTCATACCAACACGATTGGTTACTCTTCATGGTCAGCTCTGCTTGCAAGAGAAGCGATGTCGATCCTTTGTAATCTGTAAAATGTGCATACATACATACATAGGTGTGCGAATTTCAGGATTGTCAGAAAAGCAGCAATATATTCAGCAGGTTATACTTTCAGTGGCACCCCATCCTGTCGTGTAGCAATCTGCTGCGTTGTACGGTTCCGGACGATCAGGGATGCACACAGGCGAAACGTGGTCATTGAATTCAAGGGGTTCCTGGAAGATTCATTCGGTTACTTGTTGAACAGTTTCTTCCATGACGTGCGCAAAAATTTTACCTTGAGAGTCACAACAGCAAAATCGTTGTCAAAATATCCCAGTTTGTTGAAATCGGGGTGTCCGGTAATATTATCGACCGCGATGCATTGTTCAGGTTTAAGCGCTGTTCGATTGTGGGCCCCGACAAAGACACAATAGTCATCACTCGGGCCAAATTTCTTGCTGAAAATTGGGCTTGTTTGCTTTGAATACAAGAATAAATTATGAGCAACGCTCGCTCCGACATCACTCACAAACAGTGTGCCGCTGTGACAATCAGTCGTTTGGTTACGATCACTGCACCACAGCCAACGTTGTATCCGCGCAAACCCAATGAAACCTGCCACGGCCAGCTATGCGGAACAGCCTCAATCCCGTCTGAAAGTCGTTTCGTTGCCACTAGGTGTACGATTAAATTGCGTGCAGTCACGACTGCGGTACTGTTTGTCAGCTAGGTATGCATAGCTATAGCAGGAAGACCGGTGTCAATGAAACCAAACCAAAGAGACAACCCGCAGAAATAGTGACTTACGGACGATTCGCGCCGCAGCGCGCTTTCCGCGCCGTCGATTTGTCCGTCGTGCGCCCCCACGGCGGCGAGGAACAAGTTCATGTTCGGTTACGATCGGCGGTATTTTGGAGACTCCGCACATTGGATGATTCGGTGGTGCTCGCGTGGTGGTTATTGGTGTTGGACACGTTCCACAGCCTTCAAACGCCCATTGATGTTTCAAATACTGGTCGGGATGCTCACATCTGGATAACAGGATTCTGTTTGATTGTTTCCCTCTGAAACATCCACCATTTCCCTTTTTCGTGTCAATCATGTATACCTGAATCGGCAATTGAACATGTCAGTGACGCACACTTGGCCTTTGTTCATCCATTTGCCGCAATGTGACACGCCGAAACGACGCAACCAGTTGGCGTAACACTGATTGTTGTTATGACCTACATACATGTACAAAACAACCACTCTGTCTGTAGCAAGGAACTGGTTGGAACATGAACCCACCGGAACTTCTGCTGGACCGATAGCCCTTCCAGACTGT
This sequence comes from Rhynchonema sp. JSB1_4, assembly GCA_030248065.1. Taxonomy (NCBI): domain Eukaryota; kingdom Metazoa; phylum Nematoda; class Chromadorea; order Monhysterida; family Xyalidae; genus Rhynchonema; species Rhynchonema sp. JSB1_4. The sequence goes on from JASAMV010003665.1 coordinate 42,762, forward strand.
GCTATAATCGTAGTCGTCGTCAGATTGCTGCAAAGAAAGCGAACCATGCATTCAGAATTCAGTAGTCTTTTGTCTGACGAACATCATTTGAGGTTTCGGTGGCGGTCGTAACCGGCTCCGGAGTTTGTCTTCGTCGGCCACCTCGTCTGCTCATCCTCGCCGCCGATGCTGCACCCGATCCAGAATTTGGCGGTAATCTGCGACGGCGTGCTGCTTGTGTCCAGCTGATGCAGCACACGTACAAAACCAGAAGTGAAAGCAGCAACACCTTCATCTTTTTCGTGTGCTTTTCGTAACAATTATTTCCACTTCCTATGTCTCGAATTGGTATGTGGAATGATTACGTTATGTACATACGTACCACCTACATATATGGGGTTGATTGACTTTTGAATGTTAGACGATGTGGGTGCCACGTTCCACGCACCGGAAAAGGAATGGAAGTTGGGTGTTGAGTGGACCATAATTTGTTGTGCGCAAACTTTTCAGTGAAATTACATCTCTGGCTTTTTTCTCGTTTCGAGTTCTGCCATGAATTGATGATCTTGCGTGCAATTGCGGTCATGCAAGTTGCCAGTTTTTGTCATTGCATCCTGATGTGAAGCTCATATGCACCTGTATAGCAACTGCTACTACATACACAAAGTAATAATTTGAACAGCACATGTTATTCCGACAATGACAATGGACATCGCACTGGTGTGCGCTCAGTCGCTGCTGCTTTGGGAACTGAGATTTACATACTTTCTAAGCATTTTATTCGGTTGCGCACTAAATGATTCGTGTATGTATACTCGCACACAGAACAGTGATCTACATATGTACACTGCGCACAAAGACAAGGACCGGCGATGCAATAACAGGGATGTGAAAACGTCAACATACCCAGTCTCATAAGATCTGATTGCTGCTGTGGGACGTCGATCGATCTTTGAGGATGTCTTCCACTGGAATTTACAGCAAGCCCGGGTGTAGTTGCAGTAAACACAGCTACAGGCCACGCCAAATATGTTTATAGTGGGCGGACGCATTGTTTTCTCCAGTTTCTGATGCTATATGTAGGTAACCTGTACATATATGTATAATTACATTTCGTGTTTTCTCGCCGTTGCGGCAGAGAAACCTTCTTGTGCAATGGTTTCCTGTGTATTGTTTTGCTGAACTTAAAAACATGCAGCATTTCGACCTGAAAATCATCGCCTCGCACTCATCAGTCGTCGAGCAACGAAGAAGAACGTAGGCGGATGTCATTTTTACAAGCTGTATTTATACTTATACTTTATTCAACCGACCAAAAATTTGCAAAAGCAGGAAACATGCTGCATACATACAATAACCAACGATTTGTCATATCTTTTCAGAACACCATAAACACACTGAAAATAAATAGCATGAACCTTACCTCAGATGATACGCAGCATAACGCGTCACGCTGATTTTTTTTCAAAAGCGATCTTGACTTTTGACAATTTAAAAATATATGAAGAAACAGTGGGCCGCAGCTGTATATTTCTCGGGCCCGCCCCTAAACCCGCAACACGTTCTGAAGTATTATCGGATTGATTGAATTGAGCTTAAATTTGACGACAATTACGGTCGTTGTAGACACCATAGAAACGGTGAATATTTAACAAAGTGAGTAAAGCGGAGACTGAGTATATCGATGTAAAGCGATAATGAATTCACTTCAACCAGATCGGAGCTTGTTGCTTGAATAAGCGGAAAACATCCAGTACTGGAGGTTGAATGAGAATGAGTCATCGGCCAGAAGAATGAGTTTGTCACAAATGTACATTATGTATTGAGGAACAAATCAAATAGGTAATAAGCACAGTGTTTGTTTCGGCTTTAAAGATGGACATTGTCAAAATCATCAGCACAGTGAATGTTCGCATTGTTTTCCTGCACCAGTGGTTGCGCCGAGTCAGAACCGCTCACGACTTTGCCGTTGGCCGGTGACACTTTGTTGTCGACCATCGCGCGCTCTTCCTCTTCTTGTTCCTGAAACGATCATGTCTTGTTGATCAAGTTCAGACGTGACGCTTGGCAGGTGCTTTAGATTTGCATAAAACATGACTGGTTCTCCAAGCCTATGCCCTAAACTATGCTTAGAGTGCCGTGAATCATCAAAAATAACAAATTGAATTTGCCCCGGTTCTTGAACTTGAGCTGTTGTTGCAAGCTGATTCTGTGCCGCACCACATGTACAGTAGGTCACTCATCTGGACATCTTGAACCTTGCTCTGTGCTCTTAACGTACAGTGGGGCCAGAAGGCTGCTTCCAGCGCAAACACAAGTCCTGCCCTCGATGTCACATCATTGGTGAGAAACTAGGTACACCAGCCCTGGCCAAAACGGTCCAAGTGCACACATATAGCATAGGTATACCTGTGACCTCCCCGAGTGCGGTCGTCGTCTGACTGATAGATGAGTGAAACGTTGCAAATCAGCCGCTTCCACCACCGACACGTCATAGGATTGTCCTTTCTTGCATCGTTCACGGCACAGATAGCGGTAGACGAGGATGGTGATGAGGATTGCGATCAGCACCACGACGATGCCGAGTTTGAGCAGCAGCATCGTTTGTGTCTCCATGATTGTTTGTTGGTCAAGTTGGTCGATAGTTTTTACCGGATTTTCAATAGTGTTTTTTGTGACCGGTGTCAGTTTGGTGTCGTTTCAACATGTTCGATTATCGCAAACTCGTATATCGTCGCTTGTTTTATTTTCAGTGGCACTGCAAGAAAAGAAGCTGACAGCGATTACATTGTTTCAATGGCTGCCCATCGCATTTGATGGGCATTGTTGCAGTTTCCGAACATCCAATGAATGGATTGCAACCAACCGCCGTCAACCAACAGACCTAATGTACCTGCATTATCTCCACGATTGAACATTTTCCAAATGTTGCAAAGAGAAAGATGTACGAGCTGACATGCACAATTTTCTGAGGTCGCTGCGCTAACAAACCATTATTATGAGATTCCAGACAGAGTCTTTCACCTCGCATAACACCTGCGTATTTTGCACGGTTATGCAGTGCAAAAATGGGCGAACATTTTTTCGTTTTAATGCCTGAGAGCATTAAAACGTAGCTGCAAACTAAGCGACTTTAACAAGCTGCAAAGCGGGTTCGTCAGGTGCGGTACATTGGCTCAATCAAAAATTCATCACAGGGTGCGCGTGTAGAGCTGCTAAGTATAAACTGACTAAAGGCAGCACCACGTCACGTGCCTTCGTGGGCACAAACGGCCAGCGTTTGCTATCCGTTCCTTGCCGGCGTATGTATACTTTAGGTCAATAGTGATTGTTGCCGTTCATTGCGTCCGATCCGGCCACAGTTTGCAACAGAAATGACAAAAATTAATGATGTGCAGCTATGAGTCGGCCACCATGGGTGTGCGTGCGCATCGAAGTTTCGAAAATGGGCCCTAATGGCTCGTCACACGCGTATTGTATACCGTACCGCACGTACATTATAAAGAACACAATACATACATGATACAGTAGGTGAAACGTTGTGTATAATGATCAGGACTTTTTCTTTTCTTAGATTATTCAGATCTTGTCAAATACTTATATTAATCCTATCATAGGTTCTCTCACACTGTTGCCGTTAAAGAACTAAACATACATGCTGCACATATGACAGTGTAACCTGCTAGAAGTGAAGGAAAGGGACCGTGCATGAGTGTCTGGTTTAATTATCTATGCATGAGCTTGGTGTGACGTGGGATTAGAACTCACGAGTGCGGTATTGAAGTAGTTGGCCAGCGCCAAGGTACCATTATCGGACCTGTTAGTGCACTTGTCTTAGATCATGATAAGCCACGCAGCACACGCACACGCACCAAGCTGTTTGATGAGTGGAGAAGTCTTCGTCTTGCTCGGACGGCAGAGCAGTCGTTGTCTACTGCAGTATGTACCTTAGTCTTTCACAGCAGCCCCCTGCTATGTATATTGGTACCTGCCCCCAGGACTTCACGGCGGAGTCGCATATGAAACAGATTTTCACAGTAACCTATTCCAAAACAGGCTAACGCTGTCCTAACGCCAAACAGGCACCACAAAACGTCATTCAGGAAAGCTGATTGTTGTTTTTTTATTTTAAAGAGTTCCTCTGTAAAATGGGGACATAGATGGTGGAAAACTTCAGAACGCATGGGCCATATAATGTGCCAGCTATGTAGATGCTAGAATTAAATATGAAGGAGCAACTGCATTTGCGTTTTTACGAGAGGGCACTACCCCTTAGCCGTCGACGCTGTTAGTGCTACTTGGCATGGCACATTATTGCTGTCGACCGTACCGTAGTATGCCCATATCTTCGAAGTGTGTGGTATGAGCAGCATGTTTCTTTCTTTGGTCTGGCATGTTTAATTCAGAATGCACAGCATCTTCGTCCACGATCCAAAGGAAGTGCGTAAAACGACACAAACAGAGGGGAAGCAAGTTGTGTTTGTATACAAAACCGTGAATGAAAAGAAAGACTTAACGATCACTCCAAGAGTCCTTGTGAGCGACCGTCATTTACTGTGTACATGTTTGCATTGATCCCATTTGAAACGAGATGCAGTGGTTTTAAAGGAACATGGCGGCTTTTGCAATGCTCAGCTGGCGGACTTTATCCTCTGTTCATTATAAAACAGCTATCTTTTCAAAGTAGGATTGCAGACACGTCATCAGCGTGAAAACGATGCCAGCTAAACGAAGAAGATATCGCCGAACACTTCCTCACCAAATGTACTGCACATGAAGACACAAGAATGAGTATTTTGGGTTCGAGCATAACTAATTGAAACTGACGACATATAAAAACTAGCATTTTTTGTGCATCGCTCTGGTGGACTGTGATCATATCTTTGATAATAGTTACCCAATCGGATAATACAACACACATTGAGAGGTCAGAATCTGAGATTAGGATCGGGCCGGG
>JASAMV010003666.1:0-19090 GCA_030248065.1 Rhynchonema sp. JSB1_4
GCTTCACGTGCGGAAATCTGTGGTGCCAGCCAATATATACCTAGTAAATTTCTAATTTCGTTGCTCCATGCATTGTTACAGACGCAGGGAAACTCCCGTTCAAAGTCGAAGCAGGCAACAAGCCCAACAGTCAACAAGCCACGCAGCTGGCTCGTGTGCGTTTCCAATGTTTCAGTCACACAAACTGTGTGTGTGTGTCAGCTGCGTGGCTTGTTGACCGCGTGTTGAGCTTGTTGCCTGCTTCGACTTCGAACGGGAGCTCCCTGCGTCTGTAAAAGTGCGTGAGGCAACGAAATTAGAAACTTGCTACACAAGAAAATGAAAAAAGCAATGCAATCACCCCGTTTACGCTCCAACAGTGGGGGAAGGCTGTGAAAAACTAGTTATTTCAGCGACCAGAGAAATGCGGCGAAAACAAACTCAACAAGGAACTGAGGGGCCGAGCAGCTATCAAAAAAGGCACAGTTGTCACGGCCCGAATTGGTGTTGCCTTGGTCACGTGACTTTCTGCACGTCGACGTTCTTGGTTGATTCCAAAATTAACCAGCATTATCCCGAATCGAAGCAGTATGATGTGGTCATGTGACCAAGACAGAATCAACTCTGGCCTGACCAGCGGCTCTTTGACACCATGGGCAGACTATTGTGCAATGGTTCAGTCCCGGGGCACAGGTTCAGGCCCGGCCGATTGAGGCCCGGCTGGAGCCTGGGCCTAAGGCCATAAATGGGTCAATAAATATGCTGGGCCTGAATCGGCCGGGCCTGAAAAACTGGGCCTGAAAAGGTCGGGATCGCGGAATATGGGCAAACACAGCACCGGGTGTGATGCTGTGGGCTGAAAGTTGAAGTCCACGTGCACGTGCACGTGCATGAAGCACCCATCTTCTCAGTGCAAAGCACAGGCAGTGCACGCTAACTCACACTCGACTTTTGGCCCAACGGTAGATTGCACACACATTGCACTGGGAAGTTGCGTACGCATTGCACGCGGCACTATTACACACCAGGGCTCATATAAAATATAATACGGCACCTGACCAGGGCACTGAAAAACGGTCAAGGTTGGCCAATGAAACAATTGCAAGAGGGGTGAACACAAGGTCCGACCCAATACACGGGCATGCAGCAAGTCAGAGTAGTGTGACAGAAAATGTTCCGCCATGGAGTTTTGAAAAATTGGTACTCAGTTGTTTTACCGAGGTCCCGGTGTCTGGTTCTTTTCCAGGTCACGCATAAGTTTTATAATACACTGACTGAGCAGACAACAATATGAAACAAGCACAAACAAAGTCCAAAGCTTGGGGGGCTATCCGCTCGGAGGGGGTGCTGTGTGGCAATAAATACAGAACTGCTGCGAAGTGTAAGTGGTGTGGTGTACATGTGCTCGTGCTCAAATGTGATGCGCCCAATATCAATGTCGGTGCTGGTGTGTCAATGTCAAATGTTGTTGAATTCGTGTTGGAGCCGTTAATGGTGGCCCGGTATTGGAAAAATTTTATTTTCTGCTTATATTATGGAACATGCGTTCATTTATTAACCACAGCGTGTTTTTTCATGCCATATGAAATTGTTCGTCTGTGGAATTTCTAATCATTTCTAATACCTTGATTTGGTTTGTGTTCTGATGCACTTCTAAATTTTGAACTTTTAAATTCTCTGAAATCAGATACATCGCGAACTGTTGTCAGTTTCTATCTAAATGATGTCTATCTTTGCATAATTCGACCAGCGAGAAGGCAATATCTTGCGTTCACGTGTTTCAACTGGACGAACTAAAAAGCGTGTATTTTGTTCATCATCAGCATTTTTGATATCCAGCAAGCGGACAACATAAATCATTCTTATTCTACAAAGATGCACAGTCAACAAACAATAAGACGCAACGACAAGAGAGCGATAATATACATAAACAGATATGCAAAAAAGAACATAGAAATGACTCGTTGTGATGCGCTATATACGGACTATTACTGATATCCAGAATCGTGTCGAAACATCGAAAGGTTTTTTGTAATTGTTTTGATTCCACTTCAAATCGTTTGGCGCTAGAAAATAAAAACATTATCAACGGCAAACTCACGAAAAAACCAAATCATAGTGATAAAATGGCCCGTATGGATCCGTGTGAGCTTCGTAAGCAAACTGAAGCAAAAATAACAACGAGAGTTTCGCTTGTGGGAAATAAAAAAATGACTTTTTTGTACGATAGAGAGTGAAAAGAATCGATTTTAGCGCATGTATCAGAATCGTTGGGTGTAAAAATCGTCCGATCCCAACTCCAGGTCTGGGTCCTGTATTTTGTGTGTTCTTTTCGGTTCAGTTGGAAACTTATTCTTCTTTTTGCTCCTGGTCAGCGTTAGATCCACTGATTTGACGCGTTGATGCGTTTTGTGTGCTGGAGCATCAGAACTCCCGGTCTTAGTCCTGGCCGAAGCCTCGAGCTCCTGGTCTGAGACCGGAACAATAGATGTGCAGTTACTGTAATCATCCGTCACTGCACCATTGTTGGATGGTGATGGCCGGGACGGCACCGGACTGGAACGGGCACTCGATGACGTTTCACTGCTGTCGCAGTCCGTCGAACTGGCAGTCGTTGACGGCGCTTCTGTATGACTCGAGTCAGATGGCACCTGGATAAGAGAAGGGGTGATGATTTTTGCGTGTATGTATGAAACATCTTTGAAGACTCGCACTGCGTTTGTGAAACTGATATTTGCGTCAGTGCATCAATGAGCTGCTATGGTGAGAATACAGCACGTGCATATGCAGTTAGTTGATGTTTCCCGGGCGGACGGGCAATTGAGCAAAGCACATTTGAGCAAGACCACTTTGAGCAAGTGAAAAAGAGCAGAGTCCAAAAGAGCAGAACCTAAAAACGAATAGGCCTAAGCCTAAGCCTAAGCCCAAGCACAAAACTAATCTTAAGTGTAAGCCTAAGGCTAAGCTTAAGCCTGATACCAAATCAGCCTAAGCCTAAGCCGTTGGAACAAAATAAGTGCTCTGCTCTTTTGGCCCTGCTCTTTTTCACTTGCTCAAAGTGGTCTTGCTCAAATGTGCTTTGCTCAATTGTCCGGCCACCGTTTCCCGATATTGATCAAAAACGAAAGACGAGCGAGAGCCACACTGGCCCACATCGTAATCCAATCGAAGGATATTACATGGCCAATCACCATTGATTCTCTACAACTGGCAGAGCTTTGAACCTACGCAGTACTTGATTAACTTGATATTCTTCCAACCAGCTGAGATATAATTATAGGAGCATTTGCATTTCACAGCTGCACCTGATATCCCTGGTATGTAAAACATCAGCAAACCAACCACCCCCCAATCCCCTGAACACACTCACCGTCGGTCCGGCATTTGGCTGCAAGAAGCTGGGCATCCACGCCAACACCACCGGCAACGCGAACAGTCCGTGCGCCAAACCGAGGAAACAGACGAGAAACACGGTTTTGAAGAACACTGCCATCAGATAGGATTTGTGAGCGCCCAACATGCAGATGCACAACACCGTGCTGACTCCGGACTGGATCATCGGCCAGGCGATCGACGAGAATGCGTGGTTGAGACGGTCGAGCTCGTTCTGCAAATTGAATGGATATGAGCATTTGGTTGTTGATTGTTGACTTTGGGCCGAAATTCTATGCTTTTCTTTTATTCTATGCTTCTCTTCTTTTGTCGCAATATTGGATTGTGAGGTCGAAACTCTAGCAGCAACCACCACATTGCATCAGACGTGCTCCAGTCTTGGGCGCCAAAAGGGACACACTCTCACCTGCCCGCTTGGTCAATTTAGGTCGGGAAAAATTTTTGGCAAGATGTGGGTCCGGGCGATAATTTTAGTGGGGTAATGCCTATTCTGGGCGGCCGGTGGAGTTGGACGGGGTACCAGGTCTCTCAGCACATCACTCTGGCCGATTCACCTCTTTGGTTTATCACTCAATCAGTGCATTATTGAGGCGCGTATCTGCTGCAGCGCTAAAGAAAAAAGATACTCGATATGTCAGAGACCCGAGGCATGCACACCGGTTTCCGACTCAATGCTCAAGTTGTCTCTGACTGCTATCTCGTAATTCTAATTTTCCAACAGAAACACCCCCTTGCTCCCCCCATCCCCAAACACCAACCGTCGCGTGCACTCTGTAATAATGATAGCTGATGTGTGCGGTGTAGTCAACACTGAAGCCAATTGACATCAACAGTGCAGCCGAAGATAGAGGGTCGAGGTCGATGCCCCAATGCGACAGGTAGCCGAACACACCGACGTTTATGGACATGACTGTGATCGCGGCGAATATGATGCTGGAAAATGTACCGTATAATTCAGATTGATTAATTTTTTTGGTTCAGTTGGGCACGGAGGCATTATTCGTTGTAAGGTTGAGAGTTTATGGGGCCCCTGGCCCAGCCCCTGCTGCTACGTATACGCAGATAAGGCGCCATCGCTGCTTCGTTTTTAAGCGCAAGGGCCGATATCAAACACGGTGTGCTCGGTCTTGCTAGCTGGATGTGACTGGGTTGCTTGCCAGAATGCAACACCTTGCATTGTGAGACGGGAAAGAAACGGACCCATATTGATACCCACCCGTGTATCTGTTTGTTAGGTCCTTCGTTTATATCCTTATGCACCCAGTACACGGGCATTGACCAAAACAAGACACTGCGCAACGTCCGCAGCAGCAGGCAACGACAGACAAAATCAGCAGGTACCTTGCATAGTTCAGTTTTGAATCAAAAATTCAATATTCGAAATCTAATTTGAAGTTCGTTTTTCTCATCGCACCTGATCAAATTTGGAATGAAGATGAGACAGACGAGTGTCATTGCGCCCAGTGCCATCAGACTTGAGCTTCGTGTGGTCGCTACGATCGAATCGATTTGGTCGGCGTAGAAATTCGTCAGATCGTACGGGTACACCTGGAATGGATGTGGGTTACTGTAGGTGTTACCGTAGTCTTGGGTTACATACCACGTATGACTACATGCAAATTGCTGTAACCTGGTATGGTGTAGTACATAAAAAGTCAGGTTTATGTTAGCCATGGGCATCCAGTATAGAGCCTTTGTGACAGATATTACAATAATACAGATTACGGTAGATCGGGGTTACTGTACCTCAAACTCTGAGTACGCGTTGCAGACTTTACGCCACTCGCGCAACACTTCCAGTCGTTCCTTGTACGTTCTGACGTCATCGTAGCCGGTTGTGATCATAAACGATTGAATGCACGAAGGAAGTTCTGCAAGAATATTTATGTTATACTTTATTATTAAAAAAACTGAATAAAGCGTCAAAAAGTGACGCACCAAGGGCGCACGCAGTCTCATTGATATGGACTAGAGGTTCAAGATGCGGCGATAGTCGGTTGAGAAATTCGGGGATCATCTTGTAGACGAAGTGGGAACCGGCCGCTGTGCCGTCGAAACCTGGAAAACGTTGAAACATTATTTAACATAGCTTTCTTTCCCCCAGCTAAGATTAATGCTGTCATGTTTGTGATGCTGCGATTTTATCAGTGATCCTGTTTCCTGGGTTATTTCAACTGACTCCGCTCGGAATTGCTTTTGTGAAAAACTGCGTTTGTTTTTTTTTCTGTTCTTGCTGCTATTGGAATGGAATTTTGAAAAAAGTCCAAAAAAACAGAAAAATTTAATCAAAACGATATGCACATGCCACTGATCTTCACGCACCGTGGCCAGTGCTCGGCTTCATGAAGTCCATGTACTGCATGTAGGCCGGCAGCCAGAACGTGGTCGATTTCGGTCCATACGCTTTCAGCGTGTGCTCGAAATCGTCGACAAACGCAAAGATTTTGTCGCGTTGCGATCTTTTCGACAGATCACCCGGCTCCATCACGTAGATTTTCACCTGGAACCAAAAATACATAGAGGAGGAATGTGATGTCATTTGATCATGTTTGTTCTAGGTTTACACACTTTTGACATTTTTTTGTCAATACAAGGTCTACACACTTTTGGATACTTTTGATACTTTTGAATTTTGACATTTTACCAGCGCTGAAGCTGTCTTTCAAGTTTTACGGTGGTCAAGTCAAGTTTAAGCAGCTTGCATATCGCAGGAATGTTTATAAACGAACACGAAAAAAAACGTGGCTCTAAGAATTAATGTTTTTCGCATCGCCACAGCTGGTCACAAGGTTTATCGCATTTTGCAGTTTGAATGCAACTTTGTCAAAAGCTATTTTAATAACAACTGATTGGTTACCTGCGATAATTCCGCAAACACGGCCATGGCTGTTCTCTCGATCGGAATCAGGGGTGAATCGTCAAGCAGCAACTTTCTCACGTCGATACGAGCTTCCATTTGCAGGAAACCAGTGATCGCACCAGCCACGTAACCGATCATGCTGCATTGATGAATCTTGTGAGTCTACATTTTCATAGTGCCATCTTGAAACACTTTCTGCTGTTTCACACAAGCTATAATCTATACTACTAAAACAGGAAGACGTATGTGTGTGTGTGTATGTATGTGTGTTTGTGGCCCCCCTCCCTCGGACGGGTCAATTTTCACGGGTAGCTTTGGGTATGCTAACGGGTCTTCGGGGGGGGGGGGGGGCACGGCACGGGCGCGGCGCTGTGGCCGGGTCCCGTCTAGTATGGTATTATGCGAAACACGGAAGAGCAATATACAAAATATATGTTTAAAATTGTAATCCATTGTCTGCATTGCGAACAGAATATCGAGACTTGGAATTTTGCTCGCCACAACGAACATTCACATAAACGGTGATTGACAACGGATAACAGTGGCGGAGTAATCCAGGCATGCAACCGTGTCTGTTCACTATGAAAAGATTCACCAAAGGTTGTCTATAGAGTGCAAAGCAGGTGATCGAACAGCCATCAAAGTCAAACTTTGATTGAGCGGAGCTGCGGTGACCCAGGGCATCCTCAGTTTGAAAAGCGTTGATGAGCGAACAAGAACCAATAAACTTGTGACTCGGGTACTCACCAGATCACAAATATAATCCTGGCCGGCCAGCTGACGATGAAGAGCGACCATTTGTAGCTGATGCACGCGGCAAACTGTTGCACCAACGAAGCGGTGCTCGCGGAATGGGGTAATCGTGCGGAGGGTGGAACGACGACGGTTGTGTGCTGCTGCTGGTGCTTGATTTGACAATGCAGCACTGAGCCCGACACCGGCATTGCGCCGGGCGTCAGGACGCCGACCGTGTCGCGACGACGAGTTGTTAGACAGCACAGGAAGGAATGACGACCTGGGAAAATGCGGGACAGAGGTCAAGCCATTTAACTTTTTTTTTTTGACTGATCGGCCCAGTAAGGTAGGTAAAGGCAAACTACACGCCAACACGAGCCCGATTTCGCAGCTGGCAACATATAGTGAAACATTCATACGTGGCTGCTGATTTGGGAAATGTTACACGTTGAAGAATACAAAGTGGAGGATGATGATTTTCTCTTTCTATTCGTTTTCAATACACACCACCTTCGAAATCGGGCTCGTGTTGGTGTAGTTTGCCGTTACGCATCAAAACTCAAAACACAAAGCTCCATCAAAACTTGGTGATTGGGTCGGACCTGTTTTGGTCACGTGACTTTTCTTACTGATGAAGATTCGGATACCACTGACTTCAACCGGCCTGATGTGCTGTTGTTCCCAACATTTACGCTGGTCAAAATTGCTGGTATCATTATAACCAGGGTTGTTTCAAAAAAAAAAAGTGGTCAATTAAAAAATTTTTTTTTTAAAAAAAAAATTTTTTTTTTTGAAACTCAGATTTTGCTTTTTTTTTTTAATAAAAAAAAGTTGCCCAAAATGGGCTAAAATGTCCAAAAATGGCCTTTTTCGAGGCAAAAAAATGGCACTTTTTTTCTGTGGACGAGACAATTTTTCCAAAATCGCGCCTGCGGCGCCCTGTATTGTCCCCAAATCCGTACAGGGATGCGCGGGGCTGGTCTTTTATAGTGATGTGGCACCGATAATGTACTACTACATGCTACTACACATGTATATATGCAGGTCTGGTGCAAAACCGGGCGCGCAAAGTCGATCTGACGCGCAAGATTTGGGCTGTAATCGATATTTTGATGGTCGTATCTCAGATATACGGCATTAGATGCATTAAAATACGTTGTACGGCATGCTACAATACATCACAGTAACATATCGTTAGTGAACATCAACCTCAGACTGGTCGGAGACCATGGAATCTGCACAATACTACCGGGTGTCACCACACAAGTTCGGTCTGAGGCGAAAATTTTTCAATTTTTGAAAAATATGTTGTATCGATTTCATTTATCCTGAAACGTCGTTTGCAACACTTTTTCTAATAAAAAAATTTTTCGTCAAAAAAAAAATCAAAAAAAAAATTTTTTTTTTAAAAAAAAAAGCTCGTTAATAAAAAAATTTTTTTTTTCAACCCTGATTATAACTGTCTCTAAAAATGTCAACCAATCAAGACAGATGCGATCCGATCACCGAATTATGTATAGATAACGTCCTGAGATCATGGTGATCTCACAGACAAAAAATGACGAGCAACACCAACCGGCTTGTTCCCTCCACCCGCCGATGGTTAACACAGCGCTGAAGAACGTCAGTTGAAACGCATAACTGGCGGCGATGGCGGCGACCGTGTAGAAACAGAACGTGTGAATGGCGGGTGTCGTGGAAAACATGCCGATCGCGAATGACAGGGCGTTCGTCAGCGACGTTATCGTGATCGAGGGACCCGATTCAGCCAACGTGTGCGCCATGCGATTCTGCGAACAGGATATGGGGAACGTTATTGATTTTTTTGACAAATCTGTACTACCGATCCACCGATCTGGCATCGATCAACATCCATCGGGGTCCCCAATCACCTGAGTTGGCGCGAAACACTGTAATCTCATACACATGCACATTGAGTGAACGATCACAGCACGAAACTAATGGTCGGCACTCAATTCTGAACGATGCTTCATTGTCCTACCCGGAAAGTAAGCGTGTTCTTAAAAATCACTAAATGCGCCTGTACTGTGTATGTACGTTTCGGCGTCGAACTTGGAGGGGGGCACTTTCTATTCCGTACAATTGTAAAAACTTACAATTTGTAAGTTTTTGGTTTTATCATATCTTTCGATTTCGTTGTTTGTGTTGGTTCGACCAGCGTAAAAGTTGCTCCCATGTGCATTGTGAACAACTTTTACACTTGTCGAAAAAACAGAAACAACGATATGGAATGATATGACTAATTCAACAATCAACCGTACAATCTGTAACTCGTTACAATTGAAATAGAAAGGACTGGTCGGCTTTCCTTATTGCGTTCATGCGTATGATGCAAGAAATGCATTTTGATTGCAGGACCAGCGTTGGCTTGAGTGATCAGCCAGCAGGTTACGAAAATTCCCTCAATCGCCCGTCACAAACCTCCACATCCATGGTCGTGCAGGTGCGTCTCCACGCGTGCAGCATGATATACACATCATCAACCCCAACAGCCAACACCAGAAACAGTGTAATTGTGCAAATCGGCTGATATTTGACCCCGAACCACATGAGTGCCCCAAAGGCACCGGTTGACGCGATGCATGGACCCAGGAGGCCGGCCAGGGATTCGCCGATCTTGCGCCGAACAGGGTCGTGACTGGAAGTAAACAGTAAGATCTGCTGGTGGGGCTTTTTGGAGGCAAATTTGCCAGAGCCGTTCGCACTGACGAGCATCACTGGCGCCTCGGTCTGTCTGCGAAAGCAGAGTGAAACAGACCAACATTACTGCATCAGTACATTGGTGTGTTTGATAAGTGCCTATTTAAGAAATGCCCGTTGCTCAAGTCAAGTGACACGTTGTTTTGCGGCCCGTGGAGCCTGAATCAACTGAATATTCATGCGAAATCGAGGGTGGTCGATCCCGGGCATGATTTTCGACTGTTTTTGGAAACTGGCGAAAAGTAAAGCATGATGTTCCAAGCGCTCGGTCTAAAGCGACGGAATCTATAATATTACCAGATCATTAACTGAAACTTCACCGATGGGCATGATAACCAGCGCGACTGGTCGAACAACCTACCAAGGAACTGAAGGTGGTGGTAAAAATTTTTCTCCGGTGGTAAAAAATTTTCCAGCAACCACAACTTACCGCCAATTACTGAACGTTGTGAACAGGAGAATAATAGCGAATCCAGGTATGAGCAGCGGGCCGGCAGTTTTGCCTGTCCGTCCGACCTCCTGTGAAAATTTGTGCAAATTATTGTTTGACTTTCAATTCAAGAAGTTCCAAAAAAATGTGCATTTTTTATGTCACATGAACACACCGTATGGTGCATTCGCACTGACGATGACCTTTCGATGCACCACCATGTCTGTGAAAACAGGTTGAAACGGGTAGAATAAAAAAAATAAACAACACAATTCAAATCCAAATCCAGAAAAAAACATTAAATAAATTATATGTATGTCACGAACCGTCGAAACTTTCTCTTCCGTGTTCACCATGACGGTCAACTTTTTCGATATATTCGGCGCCATGTCGAACAGCTTCATGCCCCAGTCGGTCAACAATTTCGCTTCGGTTTCGTTTGTGATGGAGAAGAAGGACAACAACAATATGGCCGAGCCATTTATGGTGCCATGCTCGTCAGTGGTGACGCCGTGGATGGCATCCGCAATGTACACGTTACGCGTCGGCAGCTGGGTGATGTTTCAAAAGTGGTATGATCGAGTGATAATGTCAATTTTCGGGGTTATCACAATATATTGTAACTGGCAAAAAAATACCAGGCGATTGCTGAATGATCTTGCCATTGCTTATGTGATAAGTGACGAATGGGCATGATAACAATGCCCATTCTATGGTAGTCAGATGTCCAGCGTCGGAAAAGTCCAAACCGGTGCAAGAAAGGGACAACAAAACAGCGCAGCACAGCACCACAGCATGGATAACAGGACCAAACAGAAGTATAGTCGTATAATGATAAATTTGTTCTTAGCTGAAGTTCCGCACAACTTTCAACTTTTGTCAAACTACCCGAATTCTACTCACAATCATTTGAGGGTACTTCAGTCGAATTGTAGGTCCATTTCTTTGTCCTTCGGTAAGTGTGTTGTAAATAAAGAGGAACTTCTTTGCCGGTTCATTCATGCCACAGTAGGATCTGCAGAGCTGATTGAAGCTGTACTCGCTGCCCTGAAAAATCAAGTTACATAAGTTAAATTTTTTTCTGAAATTTCCAAATTTTCTGGTTGAGAGAAATTTTCAGACCATTGAAATTAAAAATTGCGAAAGATCGCACAAAGTAAACTGACGTTATGCGGTACGGTCACATTTTCCTCGATATAATCGATAACATCCAGTACATCCGGTATGTAGTCGGGTCGCAGCAGATTACCGCCGTCCGTGGCTTGAACGTATATCCACGATGTGAACAGGCCGCCTGATGTTTCAAGGAAATGTGTGCAAATATATAAAGAAAGAGAAAAGCGCGGGAACTCAAAAATTTGAATTCAAAAGCGCGGCAATTCAAAATCACGCGCACCTCTTTCTCGATGGAATTCTTGTGAAATCGCATGTTCCTTCATCGATGGTGAATCAGTGGGTGTGAATTGGATGCGAACATCATTCTCTTCCGCAAAATGTGTCAGGCCGTACGAACCTGCGATGTTTCACACGTGAGAATAATACAGAAGGTTAGTTTTTTTGAATAGGCTTTGTGGCGGGAGCGGTTCCTGACACATAACTGCTTGCAGCATTAGCACTGACGAATGCCTGATGCACCATACAGTGCGAGAGGAAACTGAAACGGGCATTATATACTAAAACATGTCACTGTAACCCGGAGAGAATGCCAAATAAGGTTCATATTTTCGAAACGGTGTAAAGGTCAGTTGGGTGTGAAGGTCGGTGGAAAGCTCGGTCGACAGCTCAGTGTGATAGACCTCGGTGTAAACTTGAAACATTCCACGTTAATAACAGGCAATGTTTCACGTTTACACCGAGCTACGCCGACCGAGCTTTCGACCGAACTTTACACTGACCTTTACGCCCAACTGACCTTTACACCGTTTCGAAAATTCCACAATACATAAGTCCCTCCAGGTAACTGCCCAGTGGGGGCTTATTCGGAAGACTTTCAGAATTAGCCCCCGTCTATGGTCATTTTCTGCAGTGTTTCACATGCTCATATATCTGTACAATGGGGCTTATATGGTAAATTAGGTGTTTCTAAAATCTCAAATCCGATGTGTGTCCCAATTAAGCCGCCAGAGGGACATATTTAGCATTCTCCGGCAACGCTATTCAAATAATAAGAAACCATAGTTGTCACTTAAACTCACCAATCATCGCCAGCAGCAAGGGGAATATAATGAACGGTATCGGATGTCGACCAACAATTCGGCCGAATTTCTCAAATCCGATTCGAATGTAGGTTTCGGGTTTTTGCAGTGTGTTGAGTGAAAGAAGGGAACTGGCTTTAGATGATTCGCTCATGTTTGACGATGGATTGGTGAATTGGCCCAAAACTGCAGTGGAGGCCGATTTATTTGGTGACATAATTATGATCAAATTTAATTCAGATGCGCTGTTTTCGATATTGTTGCTGCCAAAAAAATTGTTTGAAGTCGACGCTATCGGGGCATTTTCGCGGTGAATAGTTTTTCGGAATTCGGAAACGAGTTTTGTGACGGAATCCGGATTTTTTGTGCAATAATGTGCAATTCTGGAAAGAGAAATTATAAAAATTGTATGCTGTCTGCGTGTTTAGCACCGTTTTATGGCAAATCAAGTTCCGCATGTCAAAAACAAGTGGTTTACCAGCATAATTTCTTACGCAATACAGAGCAAAAGTGTTTGCATCACAACAAATAAATTAGTGAAAACTAGATTTTCTTATTTTAAACACTGGGCTAATAACCTACAAAATATGATAAGAATTAGGCATGCGTATAACAGCACACACGCATAAAATCAGTATGTACAGGTTGGTGATAATTTTTTCAATACATTTACAACCTTACGCGCAAAAATTTCCGACGTAATTTATCATAAAAAATTGGTAAAAAGTAAAAGTTATGGTAGTGCACGCGGGTGAACGTTTCGTTTTTAGATGACAGCATAAAACGACGAAGAATATTTCTGACCGCGCGGCACTAACGGTATACTGTACATGGTTTGTATTCTGACAACAGACGGTTTTTTGTAGAAATCGGGAGTTTTTAATCAAATTTTCGGTCATTAAAAAGGTCTAAAAGTCACGAACAAGTCATCTCTCGTTTGATTAACTCTGCTCCGATATATCCGAAATTTTCGTCCAGTTCTCAAATGAATAATGTTTCCGCGACGAGTATAAAAAGGGATGCAAAACACTAGTGAATATACTGGAACCAGTATGTAATGATTAAAAACAGGTAAATCGATTCCACAGAAAACGAAAAGGAGTTGTGTAGGAACTGAGAAAATATTCAGAGAGCAACAAATATCCTTTGTCTAGACAATTAAAAATATTCAATTTTACGGCAATCTGTTTTAAGATAGGCGTGCACTACTCATCTTTAGTATTTCCCATCCCCGTGTGTGTGACTCTGGGATTAACTTTAATGAGCAGAGAGCTCAGTTTTTTTGTGGTCCTAGAAAGTGCACGGCAATTGACAGTAAAAGTAGTCCGCGATAATGGGTTGGCCCAGAGAATGATGGTGCGGCATAAGACCTCACGGCATGGAGAACAAAAAAGACAATGGTGTTATCATAATTTCTGGATCATAATGTTTGAAAGAGAAAAGTTAGCTTTCACCAATTTTTAATATTCATTACAGGCTGATTGGTGTCCTATTAAAGGGTTTGACAGCAACAACTTCAACACAGAAAAATACAAAAAAAGCAACCTAAAATGCGGAAGAATGCTTGCTGGTTAACCGTTTTTCATAGCCGCCACAATTTGGTCACGGGTTTTCAATGTCATCGTCGGTTTACACATTCGATTACCCCCTTTTTTGGTGGTGACAAAAGTGTTGCGCGGCGCTTTGCAGCCTAATTTTGTAACATAGACAGTTCTACAGGAAACGATTTACCGGCGTAGCACTAGCACAATTTTGCAGTCGCGAAAGCTGGTTCAAATTCTGGAAACTTGTTGTAAACCTTGTCTTCATGGGAACGCAAAAACCTATCAATTTATGCGTTCAAGCATTAAAAAATTTATCGGAGCATTCACGATTGCGCCACGGCTGGTCAGCAGGGATACTGTATTTTTAAATTGGCATGCACACTGGGTCAAAAGAACATTATATATATGACGATGACCTGGTGCACCACACATCATCTGCGAAGAGCATGTTCGAAAACGGGCAACGAAAGAAACCTGATGCATAACTCCTGTGGTCGCACAACGAAAATTCAGCGCGTTCAAAGCATAATGTGAATTTCCGGTTTATTATAACGCTTTTAGAAGATGTCTGCAGCCTCATTGGTATTTCCCTATTCCTGAATTATGGGCATAAACTGTACGTTTTCTAAAATGGGGGACACTCCTGCTGCTGGACAAACCGGCACACAGCATACATGCGGGTACTCAAGGGAACTGAGTGACTGTGGAAAAAAATTATTCACAAAAATTTCAATGGCCGAAAAAACGCATGCAGAAAATTGAAAATATTTCGCGAAACTAGTCTGACGTCACAACGAACAAGGTTAATGCACGCTCGCCGCCAGAGAGTCAGGTACAAAGATATAAGGTGTGAAAAAATTGAGTTTTGCTCGAAATGTATGAAAAATAACATGCCACGCACCTCACAGAAGATTCCGAGACAATCTGGTGAGATAAAACAAATAGGGTGGCATTTGTCTGAAATTGGTTATTTGAAGCAAAAATAATATCGTATTTCTTGAATTTCAATCAGCCTATGCGCCATATCTAAATTTGACATTTTTATGACCCTATGGTGCACGCGAATTAGAAACGTTGCACGCACACGCACGTTCAGAATTGAGCTGTTAAGGTGAAAATGCATTATAATAAAAACATTTTGTCGAGAAATTTTTCAAGTGTCTTTTAAAGTAATGCTCATTGTGATCTCACCTGTATTACGTTAACAGGTATGGGGGTTTCGAAACAACGATTGCGTACTGTGCACGCAGAGCACGTGTAGGTGTTCTGCAGTGTTACTTAAAAGTTCGATAGAAAGAAATGGAAATATAAAATAAAGTTTTAAAGTTGATGACAGACCATATGCACCCCAAGGTGCTGTGTGTGAGCATGCATGGTCATACACACATCAGTCATGTTACAAATAATGCGCAGGTGAAGAACACACCTTTATCACGACACCATACATCTTAAAACTAAATTGTTGAATATATGCACGCATATACGCATCAAAGAATTCAGGGTTGGACTCAAAAACTGGCAAAAACTCAAGAGATGAGCACTTGACTAAATGGCGACCCCAGTATAGATAATGTTGTGAACTTGAGCACCACTGCAGAACAAATTAATTCGGAATACACCATGGATATTTGGAAAATTTTTTTGAAATACATGGGTCTCATTGCATCTAATATGCTCCCGGCCATGCACTCGCAAATGTTTAGCAAATATAGTAGTGTATAGCCCAGAAGCCCAGGCCCGGCACCGCTTGCAAAATCAAGCTTGATTTAGATTGAAACCAACAGTTGCACTTAAAAGTGCAGTGAAACAAACGCATGTGCAAACAGACCGATAATCTAATTAATCAGCAGCTTGGGTACGCTGGCAGGTTTCCTTTGAAAACGTGTTTGTCCAGACAGACAAAAAGTCGCGCGACTGAAAGTTTAATGGCATTTCGCTTGCATGCAACATCTCGGAGCGTTTTTCTACTTTAAGAGCAAGTCTAAAAGATTCATTCACTGCATGCGCCTGAACCTTTTAAATCAAATTAACACCCACGTGGTGCAAAACAACGAGGTAATGAGCTAAGAACGTTGATACTACTACGTCACGCCAGAAACATATACTTTACGTTTTTACGTAACATGGCATTGATTTTACTTACAATATGTAACAGCCGTGTGGTACTTCGGAGCAGCCCACTGCTTAAAAATTGGGAAACACGTCACATGTACAGGGTGTCTGTTAAGTACGCTATCAGTTTTGTTTTCATGCAACCATTGGAAGAAATGGATTGAAAGAACTGAAAGGAAATGGATCCAACCTTGCATTGGAAAGTGGGCTTGCAATCTCAGCCAAAGGAAGCGTATTGGTATTTCGAACATTTATTAAACGCAAAATCGTCTGATGAGCCATGAATGAACACTATCCAGCGGCTAAAACATTAGCTACATACATACGACTTGAAAACATAAGTGACAAGGGACTTTTAAGACACCCTTTACATGTCATAAACCATGGACTGCCGGTGCCGCCAACTGAATGCGGCTGGTTTGGAAAGACTGCGCTTAATGTTTCACGTCTATGGTTATCTCGTTGTTTTGCGGGACGACTGATGTTTCATTAATTTGACTAAGGCTAGAGCCAAATCCTGAGCCTAGACCTATTAATTAGGCTTGCGCTTTAAGCCTGGAAAATAAGCCTAAAGAAATGCGTGAATTTGGGTGGTCTGTACACAGGGGTCTGTCAGGACCAATCAGTATCAGACGAATTTAGGGTGTCTTAGCTTGTTCTGAAGGGTGCCTGAACCTCCGTGTTTGAGTTTCAGCTTCCATTATGGTGTACATTGTACAAACCGTGTCATGACTTCCGACGCAAAAATCAGAATTTCGTGTTTTGCAATGAGTAAAAAACTAACTTCAAACTGCAAGCACACACGCTTGCGATTCTGATATTGACAGGTCCTTTCCACAGGAAGAGAAAACGCGAAATGGGAAAATGTGCATAGTATATAGTGCAACCATCAGCTCATGACACGACTGCTACGGTTCCACGTAATTGGAAACAGTTCGAAAACAAAAGAAAGAGAAATTCGGTGTGTTTGTGCGTCATCGATTCTCTTTCTTTTGTTTTCGAAAAGGTTTGAAACATCTTTAGTCGTGACAGGCGGTTTACATGTTTACCCATGAGCTAATGGTGGGACTGAAGTAAGCTTAATTTGAAGAATGGTATACACAGCTGTAATAATAAAAACTTACACATGAGCCAGCAAAAAAACAAAGAAAAAACTGTAACATAGCAGAAGAGGTTTGGTGCACAAAATTTGTCAATAAAACTATTACATATTCAACTGGGCACAAATGGCGTAGTGCAAAGTTGCATTAAAAAAACTCTCTTCTCGAAAACGAGAAAAACTTCGCAATTTTTTTACCATTAACCGTTCGCTTTTCTACCCAACTAGTACCGATAAACCAGTCCGCGAATGACGATTACAATTTCGAAATTTTCGACGACAGCCAAACTAAATACATGCGTGTCCGCCAGCTTTTTTGAACGCATCTGTGTCCTGTGCTAAAATTGCATAAAATTAACAAAATTTACAGCAAAAACGGAGCGGGAACTTGAAACTGTCTGCAAGTAAATGAACAACGTTTGCATAGCTTGCAATGCTGGTTTGGAGAACTGCAGTGCAGGGTTGGACAAAAATTTTTTTAAAACAAGTTTTTTTCAAAATTTTTTTTAAAAGTCTGAGATTCGGTAAAATTCTACCAAATTTGCCTAACAACGCGCAAAAGCGCGAAATAATGCAACTTTAACTGAAAAGTCACTTTTGTGACTTGGCTTGAATCACTTATGAAGGGTGTTCACGTCATTTCGGTGCGATCCAACAGTCTGTGCTTGACATATAAGCCAGCGCGCGACTGAATTCTTTAATCGTCGCAACGTAGATCATCAACTATAGCCGTCAACCCAAGTATTATAGCCCTGAATGGGCGCAAGATTGTAGAAACATGCGCTAAGCTGACAACGAGAACCAACGATGTGCGTTAAAGACATAAAAATAAGCCGAATAGTGCATAGACGCGATTTTAACCAGAAAACAAATTTATGCAAAACATTAAACTGAGTCCACCAATCGCAGCATATGAATATCAATACCAAATCCGTTACCACTCACTCGAGCAGGTTCAAGGCCCAAAGAACAAAGTCATGGTTGCTTTTTCTAATGGATGATCACAGTGTGAAAATTATGTACATCCGCATTTCTTCGCCTAAAACTTTACCATCATTCATGGTTCTCATCGCAGTGAGACGTGTCAAAACTCGTATTATTATAGTAAAAAGTGCAGATTTTGCGATGATCTTAGTTGATCTATCAGATGAAGATCAGTCGTAGTCATAATTATAAACAGAAACCGGTTTTTTTATCACAAATGCTGTGTGTGCTTGCCCAGAGAGTTGAATTATTAAACTACAGTAAAAGCGATATCCGCAAGGTTGTTTCAGTCACAGACATAGGTTTCGAAAATTCCACCCATACGCTATACATGGTTTGTCGGACCGAAGTCTCATATTATTTCGTTCAAATATCCTAAAAGTGTCAAAGAAATTATTTTCGTCTCAGTGGAATATTGGATCACCGGGTTTAACGCATACCTGACGGGCAACCGGTGTGACATCAGGGAAGAGAAATTTTGCGGTTGCGCAAATTTTCCCTGCATGTTATAACTTTCAAGTCTCGCACGCATGTTCAAAAACATCGCTCGTTTCAACCACCAAGATGAACAGGATTGATAACAACAAGTGATGAAACTAAATAACAGGAATGGAAGAGAACTTTTCCACAGATGTACAAAAATATTACTCGAAATATTGGTCTGCATTTGCATGGATGGGAATACTAATGTCGATAGTAATGATCGTTAGTGAAGATTCACATGTAATATATCCTGCGCTCGTGCGCGAAGAGCGAGGAAAATTGAAAGTCCAGATTTTTTGCAGTTTCGCGCGCGCGCGGATGGTTTCATGATCATGATAGTGATCGTTATGAATGGATGTTGTATAGGTAGTTTTTACACTCATGTAGGTATGCACAGCACGAACGTTAGAACGAGTCACACCAATGTGCACAGGTATAGGTAGTCTTCAACAAGACTTGCTGAGCAACAGAAATACTCCGTAAAATTTTCTAAACAGGTCGATATTCCAAAAGACGGAACTTGAAACTGTGTCGGAACCAAAATGTGCACCCAAA
>JASAMV010003667.1:0-11626 GCA_030248065.1 Rhynchonema sp. JSB1_4
AATGGACCAGCAGCTCAGCTGGTATGATCTATTGAAAACATCGATGCACATTGTGCATAACAATAAGCTGTTGAGCTTGGAAAAGTGCCTGTTACCATGTATTGCTGTGTTCGGAAACTTTGCTAACTTCACTTCTCTACAACTGTGTTTTGCCGAATTGTGCGTTCTGCCATATTGGGATAAATTGTGAAAGTGGATCGGATTTAATCGACACATGACAATATCTCAATGCATGCAGCGAAGCGCAACAAGGCAAATTGAGAAGCACCTACATACATACACACTACTGTGTGGCACTTAGGCGACCAAGCCATACAGTAATTCTGGTGATCGTTCGAATCGGACTCAGATTAGTTTCGCGGCGGAAGGTAACTAAAGGGTCACGTGTCAATCGCATTTTGTTGTCGTTCGCCATACCAAGTGTTGTCGTTTGAACTCTCGTTTCAGTAGCGTGTTACCTCTGCGACTTGAGTGCTGCATTGCTCCAACAAGCGAAGTGAATCACACGAAGTGGTCGTGTTGAAGCCCCATTGAAATCATCGCTCACTGATTGACTACCGCGAGCACAGAACGATAACGGTGTGGGCGAGGGGCGTGCACTGCGCACGTGCAAGCAGCACCGAGAGTAACCGCTACCAGTCCATTGCGTACTGAACGACAAACTGTACAGTATATTGCGTTTTTGAATTTTGGGATCTTCACTCGTTTGGCTAACCCTTTTACTTATCTTTCGTTTGAACCCCTGATCCCTGAATCAAGGAAAACTTTAGTGTATATTCGTAATTACGGGACTTTTTGGTAAAAACACTCACACATTTGTTTGATTCGAAAACTTATTTCCCGTTTCGCCTGTTTGTTCGTTCACTCGTACATTTGAGATCCAATTTGATTCGTTACGTGTGACATTGTTTGATGACTAATCCACTACTCATATTACAAGTTTGTTTGGCACTAAACCTACTCGCAATTGAAATGTCACAAGTGAAAGAGGCGGAAACCGAGCCGTTGGCATCAGAGTTGTTGGCACTTCCGCGCACTCGCACTACCGCAAAAGTGTACAAAAAAGCGTTGACTGATCTGTACCAAAAAGCGAAACAACACAAAGACGAAAGTCCAAGTGCGAACAAGGAAAACTTGGAAAACGAGTACAGTCAAATACCGAACTTGCGCGAGGCACATTCGTTCTTGAAGCAGCAAAAGCGCGCAGCTGCCAAGGAGGTGAAATTCTATGAGGACATTCGTGTGTTGTACGAACGTGAGATGTCCCGCTGGACTGAATGGATCGAAGCGTTGTCCAGTGACGCCGACAAAACAGCCGAAAAAGCCGGAATGCTTGAGGCGGCAAATCCATATCCGGGCAGTCCAGGTTATAAAGCGCTTGATTCATGGATCAGCAAAGAGTTGGCTGTTTGGGAAGCCTTTTTGAATGTGATAAACGAGTTGCTGGACAAGGTGAAGTTCGATGTGCTCGCACAAAGTGTTTCGCATGGTTCACCGGCGTCGCCCCGTTCACCTCAAGCTGGACCATCTACGAGCACACTGTTCAGCAATCCGTTTGCTTCTGATGGTGCACCGGCAGCACCCCAACCGATGCATGTTCCGTTGCCTGAAAGTAACCATGCTAACCCAGGTGATTACACAAACATGGCACGCATGTCGTTCTGGACACACAACACAAACGCAAACAATCGAAATGAGAATGCGGCACCCAATGCACCAATGTACAACCCAGCATACGGTGCTGATCAGCCACAACCGCATTACGGACCAACCCGGCCGTATGTACAGTACCCATTCGTCAAAGTACCAAAGTTTGATGGCACTGACTACTTAGCGTTTCCAGCGTTTTGGAGTGAGTTCGAGAGTAACTACCACAATGCTCCGATACCTGATAGTCACAAACTATCGATGCTGCGTCATTGTCTTGGGGAAGGGTCACAGTCATATGATGTCATTAAAGACGTGCCAGCACCCAACTATAAAATTGCTGTCGATTTGTTGATGGAACGGTACGGTGATAAAGATCTGTTGATTGCACACATGCGAACAAAGCTATGGACACTACAACCGGTGAAACGAAATTTCGAAAGCAAAGTCACCGATGTGAATGCGTGTTTGTCCATGTTGGATCGGGTGCGTTCAATTGTGTGGCAATTGCATCAAGCAGGTGATCCTGGAATTGAACAGTGGGCTGTCGCGACAAAAGTGCTCTCGTTATTCCCCCACAAAATTCAAATGAAAGTCACGGAACGGGTACCAATTGAATCACAAACCACCAAAGCTGTTTTGACTGAAATCGCCCGTGTTGTGAAAGATTATGCGTTTTTGGAACAACGAGTTGCTGAAATGCAAAAAATGCACGCACTGGCGCCAAAGCGAGTACAGTTCAAAACGCAACAACGATCACAACGCTCGCGTGCACCCAATCCGCGACCAGTGTATTCCACACTAACCACAAGTACCCAACGCGACAATTCGAGTTCGGGCGGAGAGTCGCTACCGCAAAGTTCAATGCACAGTTCATCAAGAACGGCTTCGCGTACATCGTCAGTACCAGCATTAGGGCAACGCAAAAAGCCAACTGGCAGAAAAGTGATACCGTTTCGTAAACCAGTTTCGCCATTGAAAAAACAACAACGACCACCTTGTGTGTACTGCAGCTCTGTCGAACACGATCATTCGCGATGTACTGAAGTCACGACAGTGAATGACCGAAAGAAGGTGCTCATAGAGAAGGGTCTTTGTTTTATATGTCTGAGTGACGATGGACATAGCGCGGAATCATGCAAACAAAGAACCCACATGCTCTGCAGGTACAGAAAGTGTCCCAAGCGTGTTGGACACCACTCCAGTATTTGCTATCAATGGGAAAATGATCGGAAAGCTGCAAACGCGTCCAAGAGTACACAACGTACAGTATATTTGACTGACACTGATTTTGATACCAATGGTGAGACAGACGTAGAACAAGCCGACTCGGTGTCAAGCGATGATGACACGACAACACGAATGATGAAAGGAATGAACTTGCACAGTGCATCAGATTGGGAGTCGGATTGCTCTCAAGTGAGTGAACTCGACGTCCATAGTGACCGAGACACCAGTGGCAACGAGGGCTACGAAACGACGATTGGTGATCACTCGGAGTCAGAAAGTGTCGGAGAACTGTCTGTGTTCAAAACAGCGACGTCTCAAAACCGACAAGCCGAACGTACCGAAACTGAACATTTCGATTGTGCGACGATGATGCTCGTCGATGCGCCAGCACTAACCGCTGAGGGTGAATGGGCTGAGAACATTGTGCTCTTCGATAGTGGATCAAATATCACCATGTCCACACGAGAACAAGTCGAACACTTGAAAGCGCTAGTACGTGAAGGCGAAGGCGAGCTGAAAGTCAGTACTGTTGGTTCGACTGCGAACGAAAGAATCTCGTTCAACATACCAAACCATACGGCTGAAGTGACGGTTCAGTGTGAAAATCAACAAATGCGTACGATGCGCACTGTGATATTCGATTCGGATAGTATCGGTGGTCCCACTGAACAAGCGAAATTAACAGTTGAGGACAAACAATTTCTGAAACGAAATTTCCCCGATTTTCGCATTCCACCGTCATGGACAAATGAAAAACGAACTGTGAAGGTACAAATGTTGATTGGATTGGACTATATGCCATTCTTCATGGACGTTTCCAACAGACCGATGATTCATCTGCCATCTGGCAGCGTGATCTGGCACACGAAGCTCGGATCTTCATTGATCAGAATACCAAAGCGAAAAGAATTCAAACGGCTGGTGAACGATGTCAAAGTGGCGTTGACAACCACAGCATTCGACTCGCCACCACTGCAACCCGTCATCGATTCCATGAATGACGTGAAAGTGACTGCGACTACGACGGCGTTTGAGTCACCTCCGCTTCAGCCAGTTGTCGATCCAATCGATGTCAGTGGGGACTTGCAACAACTCAATATAAACCCTGACGCAGACGAAATTGATAATCGATCGGCAGAAGAGCAATTTCTGCGAACAGTGAAACAAATCCCGACCGAAGAAAAAGATCGATGGCGATTGCAAGTTTCGTTGCCGGAGCGTTCGGTGCTACCGGGTGAAACAAGAGCGCCGCTGCCAACGAATAAGGTCGAGGTCGAGGCCATGACAGCGCGACTCATTGATCAACTGCGCGAAAATCCCGCGTTGCTGTATGCGTATCACGAGGCGCAAGTGACCTTTCGGAATCTTGGATTCACCGGCCTTGCCAAAGCTACATGCGAAGTCGAAGGCACCAAACATTATTTGTACCACATGCCGGTGTTCCGACCAGGACACATGACCACGGCAACACGACCTGTGTATCATTGTTCATTCAAGAGATCTCGGGAAGAACCTTCGTTGAATGAAGTGTTGGTACGCGGTGAAGTTTTGCTCAAACCGGTTGAGCAATGGCTGATTAAGCTACGGTCAAAGCAAGTGTTTGTGACGTTAGACATAAGAAAAGCTTACCCAAGCTTAGCAATAGACGAAGCCGCATCAAACGTCATGAGGTTCTTTTGGGTCGAATCGCTGGAACCAGGGCATCCAATGCTCGAATATTGGTTCAAGAGACTATCGTTTGGAGTGTTACCAGCACCATGGCTGTTGCAGCGCAGCATCAAGTACGTTCTTGATCTGTGTGGCTGTCAAATTTGCAAGGAAGTGCAAGACTGCTTCTATGTCGACAACTTGTTGTTCGTGGCGGACACTCCTGCAATTGCGAACACAATGTTCGACCACGTGTGGCCTTGGTTTTGGAAACAAGCCTCGTTCTATCTCTACGAGTGCTTCACGAGTGATTTGGCTGTTCGTGCTCACATACCGAAAGAACTGCAGGTCATGAATGCGGAGCACGCAAAGTTGTTGGGTATGGCGTACAACTCACTAACAGACCACATGAAACTGCCTAGACCCAAGAAACGAGCTCGGAAAGAAGTGTATACAAAGCGAGACACATGGTCACTCATGAATGGTTTCTTTGATCCATTGAACATCGCATTGCCGGCATATGTCAAGTTACGTCTGTTCGTGCAAAGCTGTTGGCCAACTGGCAGCGATTGGGAGGATGAACTATCAAAAGAAGACAGTGCACGATTGAATGCCATGTTGGACGAGTTGCATGAACTGAACGTCATCGATGTTCCGAGGTATTACGGTGCACCACCAACGCAGGGCAACAGCGAATTGATCGTTTTCTGTGATGGTTCGAAGCATGCAAGTGTTGCGGTCGCATACATGCGAACATCGATGGAGCACGTGACCGTATCCTTCGTGATCTCCAAAATACACCTGAATTCGTTGATCAAACCACAAGATGTGCCGAGGTGTGAGTTAATATCCGCTTACATTGGCATCAGGCTGGTGCAACTCACACGTGAATCGCTGGGTCTTCCTGATCTACCAGCTACAGTGCTGTTGGACAGTGCCATTGTGCTGTTCTGGTTGACGTCGTCGAATAAATTACTCAAAGCGTTCGTGCAAAATCGCAAGATGGACATTTTATCGGTCAAAAACGTGTCGTTCGCTTACATCGCAACCGATCACAATGTTGCCGATTGGGGAACAAGACCATGCAACGTGCAAAGTTTTTTGAACAGCGAGTGGTTATCCGGACCAGCTTGGTTGCAACAAGCGCGCGAACACTGGCCGGTACAGGACGTTCCGTACATGAGCGAAGCTGATGTTGCAGCCGGTGCATTGGAATTCCGTTCCGAACGCACGTCGGCGCCCCCTGCTGACTGCTCGTCCAGCTTCGACATGACCCACGCGCCAAGTCACCTGACTGATTGTGGGGGCACTAACGACAGTCCTACCACAAAGACTAAAACCGCTCAAGTTGACCAGACCATCGCGACTGTCAACTGTAGCCAGGCCGAACTGTTCGAAAACACAAGTCCATCGGCTGCCACAACCAACTGCGTGTACAACAAGTTGATGACAGACTACAATTTCGGTCGCTTTGTGTTTGTGATGCGACTGATTGTGCTACATTTGCGATTCATCAAGCAATACGTCTGGGAAAAATTATCCCCCGAAACGCACGACAAATTCACGAACATGAAGGTGTGGTTAACCGATATCGAGGCAGATGGACCGATTCGTGCAACTGAACTGAAAGTCGCTCATGACGCGTTGCTGAAGTGTGATCAACGGTTGCATGTGCCAGAAATAGTCACCGCGTTGCACAAGGGAACTGCCACCAAAATTATTGCGCGCCATGGACTCTTTCTGGACAGCCGTGGAATTGTACGCTGCAGCCATCGAAATTTGGAACTGGCTGACTGCAGCGATGAAGTGCGCCATCCATATTTCCTGCCGAAAAATGGCTCGTTCGCCATTATGGTCATGAAATATTATCACCAACAATTCGCACACCAAAGCGCAAGGTGGATGGTTACATGCCTGAACCACTACTGGTTGCCTCGTGCCCGTCAGTATTTGAATGACAAAGTGATCAGCAAATGTGTACCGTGCCAAAAGGCGAGATCAAAACCTTATGCACCTGCACCAATGGCCCCACTACCAAAAGAACGAACTGAAAAGGGAGCGTTTCAACGAATGTTCATCGATTATGCCGGGCCACTACGTGTGAGAGATGAGTTGTCGAACGCTGTGCGAAAAGTGTTCGTGGTGTTGTTTGTGTGTTTCTTCACAAGGTATGCACATCTCGAAGTCGTGTACAATCAAACGACGAAGGCGTTTATAAATGCTCTCCGCCGGTTCACATCTCGTATGGGCATCGTTGGAAAGATGATCAGAACAGACAATTCGCTGACATTCGTGTCAGGGTCAAAATTCATGGAATGGGTGAATGAAATCCAGAACGTCGCGAGTACACGAAAAGACAACGTGTACACCAAATACCTGACCAACAATGGGTTCCGGTGGGAGTTTGCCACTCCACAAGCACCGCAACGACAAGGGGGCGTAGAGATTGTCGTCAGTCTGATCAAACGTCTGTTGCGACCGACCATTGGAAAGATGTTGTTGACTGCCGATGAACTGGTGACACTCGTCTACGAGATTGGCAGCTCCGTGAATCTGCGCCCACTGACGTTTTTGAGCACAAAATTTGGTGAACTGGTGCCCGTGAGACCAGTCGACCTGGTATTGACGAAACCGTTCTTCGAATTCCCGGATGTTTGCGACAGCATCGATGCCATCGAACGGTCAACGTCTCGCACCAAGAGAACCAAATTGTCTGAAGAAGAGAAGTTGCGCATGGCGTGTGCAAAAAACATGAAACTCAGCAAGGAGTTCTACCAACGTTTCTATGACGAGTATTTGATCGAGCTGAGATCGAGGCTGAATCAGAAAAACAATCGTGCAAAAACTGCGACATTGCAGCCAAGGCCAGGCCAAGTGGTTCAAGTTCGATTGGAAAACCAGCAACGTGCGAAGTGGCCGATGGCGTTAATTAAGAGTGTCATCAAAAGCAAATCGGATGGCGAGGCCCGAACCGTTGAACTGGTAACACCAAGTGGGCATACAACCACACGTGACGTGAACCAATTGTACCCACTCGAAATGGACTGCGAGCCAAGCGATGCAACTGCAAATGCAGACCTTCGCGTGCAATACCACAAAGTACGACGCACATGCGATGAAACTTCGCCACAGTCCACGATGAGCTCGAACACAAAGAGCAGCAACGCTCGATTCGAAGCCGGAGCGACCAAAACAGCGTTGCTGGCTCTGTGTCTGTTGCTCTGTGCGTCATCAACTATGGCTGCACCATGTCCAGACAACTGGTCAAACATGCGAACCGTCTTGGCTCCAAACCCGTGTGGCCATCATGGCTATGTGGTTATGAGGAACGATGACAACGGCATGTACTGCGAACGAAACCGAACGTGTGACAAACATCAGAACAAAACGCAACGATTCCTGAGCCATCAAGGCACCTGCGAGCTCCTGTTGCCCCCGGAGTGTCGCTGCGCAAAAGCTTGGATGGTTGAGTGTACTCGCAACAATGTACCACCGGCACCTGAAATAACGGATCAGATGCGGCAGCTAATTGCGCAGGCACAACCGAATTTTTGCCAGATTGGTGGCGAAAACGACTACACTGTGTTGCCCCAATGTGATTCAACAGCACGCTATGTTGTAATCAACCAAGTGCAGCTCTGGGACAACACCACACACTTCGTGGACGAACTGCATGTGTCAGCTTCCAGTAATACCGCGGCCTTGACTAACGGTTACACCTGCATTGGGAGCGACACAGATCCAAAAAGCGGCTCAAACGAGTTCTGTAGCACCTACGGGATTTGCGAAGGAGGTGTGACAAGACGTTACTGCTACCAAATTAGCGGCGAAGTGTTGTATGCGGTCGTGAAAGACGTTCTTGTACCATTGAGGGGCTATGGCGTGACACGTTTGAAAGTTCACACGTTCAAGAACAACCCTGATGTTGTCGAGGTCAGCAACGACAAACTGTCTGTTGATTGTGGTCCTCTGGGCTCACTGAAAATCAACACAGAGTTAAACGAAACGGTAACGCTCATTAGACTTTGTGTGTCTATCTACTGCTACACAATTGAACAGCCGTTCGCCACTTCTCAACGGTTTGCTCTACCAGACGATGTGACAGTTGGACGAAATTTCGAAGTGAAAGCAGACATTTATGTGCACGGAAAATTATTGAAACAACAAGTGCTTTCGTGTCCTGGCAAATCCGTGTGCACTACCCTCGAGCCTTACACGTGGCGAGCATTCGCAAACCCACAATGTTTGTCTCCACTCGTGTTCATATTGGTGGTGATCGTTATGTTTCTCTCTGGCTTCTGCACATTATACTGGCTCATGAAATTCTTGCGTTGTTGGGCACGGTTGTTTCGGCTGACTTGTTCGGCAGTCAGTCACTGTGGTATAACCGTTTGGAATTATTGCAAAACACAGAAAAGCGTGCACGAGCTACCACAAACGACTCCCAGCATTGCACAGGCACAATCTGCAGATCGACACACCCGCACGTACCGAGGCACTCGCACCAAAAGAGTAAAACGTGCCCGCATACCACTCGCTGTGATTTTGGTGTGTCTACAGGTTGCCATGACGATTGGTGTGAGAGCGTGTGCGGACACTGTTGTGATCACAAGCGACATGAAGGCCTGCTCAGTCGAACGGAAAGGTACCCACCAAGTGAAGACATGCCGCCATCGGACGCAAGCTGAATTACTGATGATGCCGCAAACACAGAAAAGTTGCTTGCTGCTGCAACAACCTGACGGACAACCGATATATACGTTAAGTGCCGAACTGATGCAAGCGTACTTGGAGTGCACCCCAATTACCAGCTACTACACACGATCAGTGCGCTACCAAACCGTATCTAGCAGACGCTGTCCTCTTGCGGGCAGCTGTACAGGAGATACATGCGATTCCATAAAAACTACTGATATTGTGCCTGAACTACAAAGTACGCTGTGTGCTAACAGCCCTGGTTACAGCTACTGCCGGCCATCATCTACATCCAGAGGGTGCTTTCTGCAATCGACGAGCCCATGTGTTTTTTACCGGCATTGTGCAATTCCATTGACCAGTGATGTTTACGTGGTTAATAGCTGCAGCGAATTCGCGCTGAAAGTGCGTGTAAAGGTGAGCTTGACGACACCTATGAACGAAACTGACGAAGAAGTGGTCTTGACACCAGGACACACACAAAAAGCGCTGCAGCAGTTCAAACTAACCTTGACAGGCAAAGTCAGCAATGTTCAAACGCTACTGCATAACAACCTATTCATGTCAGCACCGAACGGTCTAACCGTGATGTTGCAGCTTAGTCCAAAGGGTCAACCGCAGCCAATGATGGCAGGTCATTTACAATGCTCGGACTCGTCAAGCGCAGCAACACTGGCGGTCAGCAAATGTACATATCCTAGCGCAGTGTGCGAATGTGGAGTGCCTAGCACCAGCGTTTCGTGTTTGTGCAAAAATCACCGGTTGGAGCACTTGTTCGCCAAAAATAGCAAATATCTGCTTCCTCGCCAAACTAGTGGTGTCACAATATCTCGAGCACACACCGGTTCCATACGAGCAGAGCTGAAGCAACACGCGGCGCTAAGGGTACATGTGCGAACTTCCGCAAAGTTCATCATCGCACAGAAAATCGAGCTGGACTCCTGTGTCGTAAAAACAAGCAAGATCCAGGGCTGCTACTCATGTTTGGTTGGTGGCACGGTTATGGTGACTTGCACCTCCACGACATACCGAATATATGCGAGTGCGTCGTGCACAGACGGGCACAGGTTCAATTTCGCGTGTACGCCCGAAGCAACAAGCACAAATATTACACTGCTACTTCGAACTGCAAATGTGCATCTCATGTGTGCTGTTAAATGTACGGAAACAACGAGCCATTTGAATATAAGTGGTCGGTTAAATTTTGTGCCAAAAGATCTTGTGTTGGACGAAGAAGCGAATATTATACCAAGTGAGATTGACTCTGAATATGGAGATTCAGCGTGGAGCTTTTGGTCGCTGTTCAAAAACCTCGATTTATTCGGATGGTTAACGAATGTGTTTGAAAACGCACACTTGGTTGTCATTGCTATACTCGCAGTTACGGCGATATGTTTGGGGTGTTGGTGGTGCGGACCACCAGTTGTGACAACATGCTGCGCATGCATTGTGCAGGCACGACGAAAACTACAGAAAAGACGTGCCGCGACGCCTGCACGAGACTGGCGGGCGAAGTTGTTGGAGTGGCAGCTCCAACTCCAACAATAATGTTTTGTTTGGAACGAATTTTGTTTTCGGGCCCAGGGCAAGCGGGTACAACAACTCACAAATGCAACCAACTTCCGAATTAAATTTTATCCTCAACCAGTCACGTGCTTTGGTTTGCTGGCTTTTCAACATTCAGCTGTTCGGACGCGCACTCGTGCAACTTCAACCGTGTAGGTTTGTTACGGTTAGTTTCAACGCGGAGCGACCAATCTACATCAGCGGTTCATCTTTGCGCACATCAACCCCCTCCCACTTTCTCTGTTAGTGTTCCAGTTTTGGTTTATGGTCAACATATTTATGCGTGATTGTTTTTGGGTTTTACTCATGTGATTAATATCCCATTTGGCACTCAGCACATTGGCGTCCATCTACAGCGCACGTCTGCAGCGAAAAACTACAACCGCGATGTCAAGTCCGCCATCAACACCAGTGGCTAACGTTCGTTCGCCCGGAGTGTATTGATCGCTGGATCAATTGGGCACATTGTTCAAGTATTGTGCATGAATGCGGCATGCGAAGGCGTGAGAACTTTACATGAACACAAATGGACCAGCAGCTCAGCTGGTATGATCTATTGAAAACATCGATGCACATTGTGCATAACAATAAGCTGTTGAGCTTGGAAAAGTGCCTGTTACCATGTATTGCTGTGTTCGGAAACTTTGCTAACTTCACTTCTCTACAACTGTGTTTTGCCGAATTGTGCGTTCTGCCATATTGGGATAAATTGTGAAAGTGGATCGGATTTAATCGACACATGACAATATCTCAATGCATGCAGCGAAGCGCAACAAGGCAAATTGAGAAGCACCTACATACATACACACTACTGTGTGGCACTTAGGCGACCAAGCCATAC
>JASAMV010003670.1:0-11917 GCA_030248065.1 Rhynchonema sp. JSB1_4
ATAGTCCAGCAACTGCTAATGCAGAATTTATGTCCACTGCGTTGCTTGATCCGCCAAGCACATAACGCGTGATGCAACATTACAAGCACAGACAGGCAGTCAGCTTGTGTGTGTTGGCTGGCTGCGTGGGTGTGTTTATAACGTTGCATCAAGCGTTATGTGCTTGGCGGATCAGGCAACGCAGTGGACATGAATTCTGCATTAGCTGTTGTTGGACTATACCTACATATATCCAGGGTTGGATTAAAAAAATTTTTTATTATCGAACTTTTTTTAAAAAAAAACTGTTTAAAATTTTTTTTTAATAAAAATCACTTTTTTTTATTCCGGACCCCCAAAAAATTGGTTTCTTGAAGAATGAAATTTCTGGAATCATGTTAATAAGGTATGTTTTGAGGGACACTAAAGAGAACTTTTCCTCTGACTTGCATGTTTACGTAGTCACCTGCGATCTAATCCCCTTGGTCATGACTTTGAGAAATTCGAAGGTAACTGTGGGTATACATACTGTATATGACAAAGGGAAGACCAACCTTCTGTTTGTGAATTTGGGGATATATTTGAAGAGAGATAAAGACTCACACCATACTCACTTTGTGTCACAAAAGGAACAAATAGCTAATCCGCACAACTGCAAACAGGCGAGCACCGTGGAGTCTGTCGATAGCTTACGACACGCTCAATAACTGTACAGTATACGGTATGGGGTGTCCTATATTATACATACAATGTAGCTGTTGTTGGGATGTCTGGGAACTGGATGAGTCCATCACAACACCATTTCAAACTGAATTATAAGCGCCGCAGGCAATTTTTTGAGAATCATGAGTGATAAAACGCAGGAAAAACATGCCTTTTTTCCTCAAAAAAGTCAGAAAATAACGAAAAAAAGTGAAAAAATAATAAAAAAAGTGGACTTACTTTTTAAAATTTTAAAATAATAAAGTGGCCAACTTTTTTTTTAAATAAAAATTTTTTTGTACAAAAATTTTTTACTTTTTTTAAATCCAACCCTGCATATATCTAAGTTCAAGCTCATCGTTTGTGCAACGCCACGCACAAAAAAGCATCAACGAAAGTGCCATTTTGAGCAGAGGGATTCTGATGGTCCTGTTCATTCATCCTTGATCTCATTGCCATATTGGCCCAGTCATCTCACCTGCACCTGCAGAAATAATTTGAGCTCGGTTTAACTGTGTGAAGAATCGAACTTTCCAACTGTGCATGATGATGTTTCACTCGTTTCAGCTATGTCTCATGATCAGCATCATATGTCTGGCAGCTATCGGCGGTTATCACTATCACCAACAAGCCGGTGTTGGGTTCATGCTGTTTTGTATGATCACCTTGATTGTGAAGGTGTTCTTTCAAATTCTCATCAATTTGTTCCAAGTGTGGCCGTTTGAGGACTCAAACGTGGTCAATTTTGTGGTGGGTTCTGCTGTGATTGATTGCTTTAAAACCAGTCGGTTTTCCGAGAGTATGTAGCTCTATAAACCTCGTTTTGACCAAACTCTGGCCGAGAGGTTAACGACACCACCATGATTTGAACATCTGTGTTTGGTGCCCAGTTTCGTCCTGTTGTGTTGCTGGACGGGTCTGTGTTGGTGTGAATACACCAAATAAGACGCAAATCTTATGTATAACTCTGACAATAAGACATCTGCTGCGCCCCAAAAAACATTATGATGCCAACTTGTGTGCAACCCTGTTTTAATTTTTTATCAGGAATGGCTATTTGATGGTCTGTACACGTTGCTGCATGCAATTTGCGTCATAATGAGTCTGGCCTATTGGATCGAAGTGCCGCACCTGGGCGCAAACTTTGGATTCACGTTGGTGAGTTCTGCTTTGTTCTGGCTGCAAAACGTGTGAACATATAAGTATCCGAAGTCCAAAATCCAATCTAATCAAAACATTCTCCGTAAGATTCCATTCAGCTTTCAGGCTTCAAGTTTTCAGTGGTTCTTGCGCTTAGCATACTAACAGCTTTTGATGCACCGGTGCTTACATACAATACCTGTCGAACCGTATACATACATACATACATATGTGCCGGACACACCAGCGATGACCTGGTGCGCGATCTAACAATACAAATATGTACACAAGTTGCATACAAAGAAATTAAAAAAATATCAATTTCAGTTCATGAGCTGCATTGTGACTGCGTGCATAGGCCTGCACGGATACTTCTATTTTCTGATGTGGCGCCACCCGGCTACAACCAGCGTGCCACAAACACAGACACCGACGATGGCGTATAATTATTCGTGAAAACCTCGTCATTGATTTGAACTGGAATTTTGTTTTGTTTGTCGGCATGCGTTGTTTGACAATACTGTTCCGCTTCTTCGATATCATTTCTGTAGCAAAATTAAAATATAATTTGGGGGTGTTTGCATGTTTGGTGCGTGAGCTACACGTTCCTTTTCAATTCTCAATATGTAATCGCCTGCATTGAAGTTCACAGCAGTATCTGGAAAGCGTGACTAATCACAAGTTCGTCGTTCACAATTCACCGATGACGTAGCATGAACACATTAAGCCGTTTCACTTTTACACTTCTTGTTTCTG
This sequence comes from Rhynchonema sp. JSB1_4, assembly GCA_030248065.1. Lineage (NCBI taxonomy): Eukaryota > Metazoa > Nematoda > Chromadorea > Monhysterida > Xyalidae > Rhynchonema > Rhynchonema sp. JSB1_4. The sequence continues at coordinate 2,578 of JASAMV010003670.1, forward strand.
AGCTGGATAGAACGAAGTATGGCATTCATGAAAAAATTAACCCGGTTTCGTGCAGTGTCTCGCGTTATACAGTGAGTGGCCATATCATGTCAGCAAACAATTTTTTTCGAAAAATAGAAACATCCATGTCGTGCTGTTTCTGTGTGCTACATGTCGTCATCGATTACAATCAATACTCTCCATACAAGCGCTGGCGAGCGAGAGTGCGCAATTGGTCTGAAACATTTCAACTGAATTCAAAACTTCAAATTCTGAAGAATGAGAAATGAAAAGGGCATCAAATTATCGAAACACCGCCATTTGGGCCGTTGTGGGCGGCGGTGCTGTGACAGAATAGAAATGGACTAACATTCACGGTACAACAAGTTGTTCGGGATTTATCACTCATCACCGTTACACCAGTCTCATGTTTCTGCCAAAGGCCTTGAACCGCCCCGGTCCTGGCTGAATCACATGACTAAAACACGTCTTCAGACGCAGGAATTAAAAATCAAACATTTATGCACAATTATTACGGGAAAAGATACCTTTCCAGTCAAATGAAACTTGACGATAAATAAAAGTGTACACAGATATTGGCACCATAGAGAAAAATACAATTCGATATTTTTGTAAAGCTCGCTGAGGGTGAGTGATTGTTTGTCATTGAACAGAAGATACAGTAGTGCAGTGACATCAAATGTTTCAAAAAGAAATCACACCATAATACAAAAGAACAACAATACAGTATTTTGAATCACGATTGTTTGCCTTTGGCGTTCGTCATACCAGTGGTGGTCTTTGGCATTTTGCTAGTCAACAACACGGTTTGGTTGTTGTTCGTGCGACGTTTCTGTATCGGTTGCAGCACGCACACGCGTTCACCCCGTTGCACTTGCGAGAATTGCAGAATCGCCAGAGCGACATTGGCGCCGAGTGATAGATCTGCAACAATGGGTCCACATTTGAGACATGTACTTTGGATTTTTTTGCGCAGTCGCCTTTCATTGTGAACGCGCGAATTATTTTTGTCAAAAAATCAGGATACCTAAATAAATAATTGCGCTCTCATGGCGGTTAAATTATGCGCGTCAATGGCGTACCATGATGACAAAGGCACACACACCACCAACAAATCTACATTGTACCTAGAGCTGGTGAAAAGATGCGGAAAGAAAATAAATGAGGCGACACTAACAAGCATCCTCCGTGTAGGGCACAGTATGTGTGAACTTGCTGTTTCCCACCACAGTGCGATAGGAGAACAATGACACCTCCAGTGTATAGCATAAGGTGTCGCGGTCGAGTAGTTCGGCGAAAACGCTGAAAAAAACAAAATTTTTAAAATAAAACAAAGATAAAAATATTATTGCTGTCTTACCGTCGACTACTTCCGTCTTTCGAGGGTTCGTTATTGAGCTGAGTCGATGTCATGTCGAAATCGGTGGTCAAATTTGCCAGCAATTGTGGCAGTACGAATTGTCGATGACATCTGTGTGAGTGTATTTTCTCTTTCATTGCATAAATTAAAACAAAGAGGAAATGCACAACCTGGTCAAATCGTTATCGTACACGTTGCCGTACATGAATGCCCCCGGGCGTTGTGTGTGACCGTGAATGTCCAAGTACAGCACCACCGGTGGGTCCTGTGAATTAGTTTTTATGGTTTTCAAAAAAACTTTTTTTGGAAACTTGCCAAAAACCCCAACCTGAGTATTATTGTTTGAGTCGAGAAGCAGTTGTTTGGCAAAGAATATCTCCGGTTGTCCATTCGCTGTGGGGCTGGTCCATTGACGATTCAGGTCTTCACCATCGGAGGAGCACCGATAATTGCCGTTGCAGACCTAAATTTAAACAAAAATTAGATTTTTATCTTCAAAAAAGTTTGTTAACCCTACCCCATCCGGATTGAGCATGGGCACGATTTTGAACACGAACAGTTGCCGCAGTTCAGCGGCCGCTTCATTCTCGCTTACGAGGAAGTCGATTAGACCTGAATTGGAATTTTCGAAAACGTTTCGAAAATTTTGCGAAAAATTTTCTCGAATTTTTACCAACCCTGGCAAACAATCGATGCCGGCGTTTCACCGGGATGCACTCTGGCCGTGACAACAACCGTTGGCTTCTTGATGCTCTCCTTCACACCATTTGTGATCGTCAGCAGGTCGATTGGACGATGTTGCTAAAAAAATTTTCTTGATCAATCAGGAAAAACTTTTTAAAATTTCCTGTTTTCATTACATACCAAACTGGTGGCTAGTTTCTGTCGTTTCAGATAAGAGGATCGTTGTTTGACGCACAACGCGCCGAGATATTTCTGCAGTCGCGTGTAGGTGTACGGGTAACAGAGAGCAAATTCGAATACGGATTTGGTGTTGTCGAATAAGTACCTGAAATGTTTTAATTTCATTATATTTTCATAAGTTTTACAAAATTGATCAGAAAAACGACCAACCAGAAAGTCAGCTGTGTGGTTTGGCCGTCCGCGCTTGTGCCCGCGTGTTGAACCTGACGTTCAGGCAAACGTCGCCTGGAACAATAATTTTTTTAAGAAGTAAAACTCTTATATTTTACAAATAATTTAAAAAAAATTCAGAAAAATCTACCATTTAGGTTGTTTCGACGATCTGACGACGGGCGCCGCCCAGCCTTTCTCGAACAGGGCGGCCGCCTTGGTATAATTCGCCACGTGAAAGACGACACGCTGCAACAGGAACGCGCATACGGTTACCGTATACCTTACCGTAACCCTACAGTAATCCACTACCGTATACCTGATTATTTCGGCAGTTTTCCACCGAAAAATAGAACCAGACGCGATATCTGTCATTTCGCGTGTCTGGCCGAATGCTCAGTCGATATTCGCAATCGCTTATCGCGCGCACATCCTCGAGATTGCCTGAATCATAAAGGATGGGCAAAAAGTTGATAATGCCAGATCGAGATAGTGGTCGGTGTTGATCAGCAGGCGCTGTGCATGGCCACAAAAACAATTTTAAAAAATTTGTGCATGTGTCACAGACTTTGATCGGTCCGATTTCGACTGCATTCACGCTGTACCATGCTGCTGTCACTGACATGGACCAGTGTCACCGTGTTCGTCTCTCAGACGACTGTGCCCAGTAATACACAAATAACTTTTACACTGCTGAACTTGATGCAAAAGAGTCACGTGGTCGAGACCACCAAAATCACAAAGTTTGATAACCGGGCTAATTGATTGATGTTTCACTTGTGATATATAAAAACCTGCAGTAATACTGGTCTCACCGGACTCAAATTGCGCGTCGAAAATGAGGTTGCCCCTGGGCGGTGTCTCATTGGTGTCCTTCCAGCCCGGGGCGAATCGACCGACGTTGTCACTGATACCTCCATGTCGCTCCGTCTTTGTGCCCTTTGATGTCGCACTGCTCGTTGCGCTGCCGCCTGGAACATATAGCAGTCGGTCAAAACGTTTCAACCTGCATGCGATGTGAAACATCAGTTGGCCAACACTCACTTGACAGACTGGCGGTTGCTTTGTTTGTGTGAGTCTTTGATTTAATCGTGATTCGCTTGGCGATCGATTTTGATGAGTTGGCGCTTGATGATGTTGCTGAAAATATAGTTTCCGTGTCTCAGTGGCTTAAAAACTGCATGTTGACAAAAAAGACGCGGGATTGCCGCCCTGCCGTAAGTTAATCAAAATTATATGCAAAAACCAACCTTTGGCAGCGGGTGGTTTGACAAAATTGAATTTTATCGATGCAGATTTCACGAAATTAGTGCTGTCGGTCAGCTGCTTCGATGAACCACTGGTCATGTTATGGTTATACACTCGTTAGCTGAAACATCATCAAACGTGGGCATCAAGATGGACGGTTTAGTTTGATAATAATGTTGCTCTCACAAAGAAACGAGAGTGATTTGTTTTGGAGCAGGTGAGGGGTTACCTGGGGAAGGTATACCTCCTCAGCCGCGCTTAGGGAGTACCCTAGGACTGCGAGAAGTCACAAAAAATAAAAAGCACACCTACAAATCGCACGATTTCACCCTGAATTGAAATAGATCAAATGTCAAAAAAATCGAGCGCTTTGCGCGTTATAAGCACGCATTTTCACTGGCTTCTATAGTGGTTCCGGGTGCAAAACAGTCAGAACTTTCGTGTGCTACGCGCGCTTTTAACGCTATACTTCGTAGTTTGACTGATACATATGGCTTAATAGGTGCCGAATTTTGAACAAGCGCGGGATAACGACGGGTTTTCGCCAAGGTGCCCCTAAATTCAAACATTAGGTGCTGTACGGTATAGCTATAATACGCCCATGGTAATTTGGTGGAAAGAGTAACGTTTAGTGGCCAGAAAACTTTCACATAGTCGCGTATGGCTTATTTCACAATAAAAATAACCGCTTGCTGCGTGTGATAAATCGGTCCTTTTGGAACCCAACCGGAAATAGCTGTGCATGCACAGTACAGGGCACACACATACGCGCGGTTATCACATAACGTGTCAGAATAGAAAAGAGCGTCAGAAAAGAACGGAAAAAGTCCAAAAATAGAAAAGCCTCATGTGGCGCTGCGCTCATGCGACTGGCTTTTGCAGCAGCAACACAAGATGGACTTAAACGGCGACAGTAAATCAATAAAACCAGAAGACACAACACCCCTAGCGGCCACAGCTGGACAACAAAACATGATAAAACGAACGGCTGTAACAACGAGTAACTCACACAAAAGTATGAGCTTCGGTCAGGTCAGGATTTCATGACACCTTGCAACGAGAGAAGCTTGATTGGCTTAACTACGGCTTTGTTAGGGCAGCGTTAGTGCAAAATACTCTGACCAGCAAGCTAACTGAACTTAGTGTTGCCCCAGCGTTTGGCTTATTTATGTGGGCTCATGTTCACAAGCGGCATATGGGCGCACACTTTTTGTTTGTTGTGCTTGCGCTGGTGCAAAATGCGTTGAGTGTTGCTATGACACCATGTGACTGGGTCGCTCATTGGATGGTTCACGCATACTACTTGTTTATGAGCTTGCGAGCTGTCGCTTGAAGGGCCTGAACTAGCAAGGTGGATTGAGAAATTGATCGCATGACTCATGTTACGCGCTCAGAAAGTCGTGAAACACGCAAAGTTGTCCCAGAAAAAATGAACCAACAAAAAAATGAACAAAAAAATGAAAAAACCTCATTTGCTGGTGATGCAATGACAGAAATAGTGGCTGATTAATCCATGGCCTGGCCACATTACATTGCATCATAGTTAATATGGAACAAGGGGGTGCGTACTTCTGGGGCTGTGAGGCACCTAGCGGTGCCACCACCTCCAACCGCATGCCAGAATTAACATAACCCAACAAACAAGCAAACTTATGCATAACAATGAGTCTGACACAGCAAGTGTTACAACGTGTCAGGTGCAGGCGCTGGATGGCAAGGTACACCTTAGCTCAGGGCTTGTTGGGTTCCAGGCCAGGCAACAACAGAAAAAATAAAGTAAGTAAAACAGCGTATCCCAACAAGAACCTGGAAGGTCGCAGCAGACCACTAAAAGCAACACGACACTTCTGTGACTTGTCAAGAAGTTGAGTTGTGCCAAAATTTTTTATCCAAAAACGTCTCAAAGCTAAAAGCTATACTGACACAAATGTTCAGCATCCGCAACCAAGTAGATCAGAGCGCGGAAGCCGATGTCACTTTTGACAGCGGGCTTTCGGCTCATCTCGCTGATAAACTGATGTCATTTATATATCCAACTTCAGACGGAAGAAAGATTCCAAGGCACAAGGGATTTTGGTCAAATTTTCTTTGTTTCACGTGCGAAGCTCAAACCAAGTTTTGAGAAGCGCTTGTTTTTTTTGTCAAAAATAAGCCAACTTGCGTGGAATTGTATTCCCTGGTGGGCTTTTGCTTGTGGACAAATTGCCTTTTTTGTCCGCACCACATATCGTATTGGGGTCTTACATCACTTTTCTCGCATATATCGCTTGTCTTATACAAAAAAGGGTGCCCAACATACAGAGAACCATTGCACTTGCTTGCGCAACGGAATGCTGCAGAAGCTCGTAAATTATACCAGCTGCTATTGTTGTGCAGGCAATTCATGATTGCTGCTCACACTTTTTTATACTTTCAATGTGCAATCTACCTTTTTTATAATGGTCTTCACAGCCGAACCTAGTTGTGGTTCTAGACTGTCTGTTTGGTGTCCCATCTCCACACCGAAGTTGTGTTGTGCCACCTGGATACTTATTTACCAACGTATTTGACAACAGTGTCACCACACAAACGGTCAAAATGTAATTTTTTGGAACACTAAAAAATCGCGTTTCGGTGTGCCGCGCTACACTGTGACGACGGGTTTGTCAAAAACATGTTTAAAAAGCTCCAAGCGATCATAAAGAGCCCTTATTCCGTAATCATTTCAGATTGTTTTTTTTTGAATTTTCAAACGCCGAGTTATAAACACACATGCCTGGCATTTGCTAAAATGCGTTTTGAACTCGAATCGTAGACAATAAACTATCTGCAATTCACCTTTTGCATGTTTTATTACCCAGCAAAATGAACGAGTCGAACATAAATGAGAAAAACCAATGTGGGGAGATAACGATGACATTCAGGTTGCTGTTACCAAGATTCCGGCCCAGCCCAGAAACATAATGGGAATATTGTTTATGACTTCTGAAAGGTTCCCATCAAACTTGGCTTGAAGAGGGAAAGTCGAGGACGGAATCGAACCAGATATGAAGTGTTACACAAAACCAAAAACAAAGAATACGATAAATGTGAGGCAATTTCTACAGTTTCCAATCAAAAGTAACGTTCAGTTTAATCTTGCGAAAAAACAGTTTGATCAACACGCGTCTGCTTGTTACCCATCAAGTGCACAAAATCTCGCAAGAGACAAAAATAAGGGGGCATTGTTTTTTATGTCATCTGAAAGTGCATAAAGACAAAGAAACAAGTTACTTAGAAGCATTACAAACAAGCAAGAGACAGACCAAATATTGATGATGATAATCGTTGCCAAAGAACAACAACATGACGATACCCAAAAAATCGCCGAATCATCCAATCCCTTCACACCCAACATCGTGCCTTGCTTGAAAACATCAGCGACTGGTGCGACCGCGAACGACTGCGCGAACGCTAATTGGAACGCCGAACGGGAACGAGACGGACTGAAGATTGGAATTGGGCAGATTTTGATATTTTTTGTACGTTTGTCACCTTTTACTCTCACTCCTACATAGAGCGGAATAAAAGCCATTGACGTTTCTGGATTGACAAAATATTTCAGAGAGATCTGCTACAAAAAGTCATGATTTCGACCAGTATCTGTGCTGCTCAGCACTGTGTCGGGTGGGACTAACCCAGCAGATTCGCTTTAATCACAAACGTCAAAAATTGATTCTGATTCACAGAAGGCTAAAACCAAACATCACCAATCAACCAACCAGTCGCGGTGGCGGCGAGCGTGACCGCGGCAAGAACGACTGCGACTGCGCGATCGCGAACGACTGCTGCAAAATATGAAGAGAATGATTATTTTTTTGGGATGGAAACATTTCACGGTTAGTACGTTAATTGGGCTATGGTTTCCAAAAACGATTCTACTACACATAAACGTATCCAAGATTAGACCTGATACTCATGGAAAGGGGTATTTTTTGTGAATTGGTGTCTTTTCATTTATCGGACAAATGAGGAAAGAAGCTTTGAGAATGGAGAGCAAACAAAAAAAGAGAAAAACAGACAAGAAAGTGCTCATTTTTGCTCTGCTCATCTGAAACCACCCTTTTTTCTGTGCTCTCTCAAGGCAGCTTTGCTCCATTGCCCGCCCACAAAGGTGGGTAATAAACAAACGAGAAGGTACCTGCTTGCTGCAAACAAGCTGCCAGGACTGGACCATTCTGCTCACAATAACCGCTCACAAATCAATCAACCAATCAGCTATGCACTTTTTCACGGCTCCTTCAGCAACGACATTTTGAATTTCCAGTCTCAGCCGAGACAGGACACACAGTTGGACAGGAGCAGCAGGATACACATTTCAGCTACCGGCAAATTCAGCAACAGGCAGGAAACAGCATCTTTCAGCCCGGCAACAGCAGCAGAATTCAGCTACATTTCAGCCACCCGGGTCAGAAAGCGGCTACACGCTGCGTGCGACTGCAGCACTGCTATCCGCAACACCTTTAAAATCGGTGACGCCGGTTTGCTTTTGTTGTGCGGAAACTGTATTGTTGGCTGCTCCGAAAGTGAATTTTTTGAGAGCAAATAGATGTCATCATTATTATTGCTGAAGCTCAGAATATTACTGCCGTGCACATAACGCGCAGTCACAAAGTTTGCTGTCGCTGTATTGCAGGAAGACCGCTGTCAAAAAATGTGCGACTGCAAACCTTTCTGCAAAGTTCACTGTGAAGCCGTGCGTACAAAACGAAACGCTGCTTGTGATACAACGGCACTAAGTTTATGTTGCGCTTGCACGGCAATACTTTAACATTTCTAACTCTTTCAATTCCCGACACAGCAGATATTGAACAAATTAAGAATAAAATGCCTCCGCCGTCGAATGTACCGTCGATTGTCCCTGTGTCGACGTCGTTCCCGTTCGTCGATGAGTACGTTCATAACGCGCCAACGACACGCGAATCTCGCGACCCTCCACCCGTCCGTCCGTCCGTCTTATTCCGCCGCATATTGGGCATCCTTATTGTTGTCGAATCTGCGCGCGATTTTGAATCGGATAATAAATTAGAATGATTAAGAATTGAGGTCTTGTATAATTCTTGTTGATTCGCAATTTACAAAATGTGCAAAGCAATAGAGGGGGAAAGTGTGCCCAAAGGTCCGATGCCTTCCATACCTCTTATCCTCGTCCTCGCTGGCAGTGTTGGAGGGGGTTTGGGGGAGGTAGCCCCCCAGTACAGTAGGTATCCATCCCCCTCTCCGAGCCCGGTCTCGTCGGTCTCCCCTTCAGGAGTCCTCCGACGCTGCTCGCTGGTGCGCTATGTGGCCTCCCGCGCTCAACTACAGGATAACTCCTCCCTTTCTGTAGAATGCTGAGTAGGCCTGTAACTACCTTTTTGTGCCCCAGGAACAGTCTCTACCCATCCATCAGCAAGCAACCAACCGGACAAACGCAAATCCCCCACACTTATCAACTGTATCAATCACGGGGAATGTGAATGTCACCGATTTCGCCGTATTTATCGAACAAATGGCAGGATCTCTTTGCGACGTTCAATCGAAAATATTCAAGATATCGAAAAGAAACCGATTCCAGAAATCGAAACTTATCGGTCCCGGATCTCGGGCACTTTAATCTGCCGGCCCGATCTTGGGAAGACCGCGATAACTTTTGGGATG
>JASAMV010003671.1:0-21082 GCA_030248065.1 Rhynchonema sp. JSB1_4
ACCCAGATGAAGATCAGTTGCTGGGTGGTGATGATATGGACACCGAAGAGTGGCGTCTTAAACCCACTTGTGAGGTGCGTATCCTGGTCGCTAAGGCTTACCCAAAGCGAGCCAGATTCCGTGGTACACCAGCGACAAACGAATGAGACTGGCTGAACATGCACGACTCACCAGTGCCGGCCAAGCCGTGCTGCTTGAGAATGTGTGTATCAGCATTGACAGCCAGGAAGTGATCGTGACACCAGAGAAACCGATTGCTGAGGAGCTACCGCATGTGTCACGCGACTGGTACGAGGCAAAACCACACGACCCGACCACAATGGCGGCCTTGTTGCGAAAGTATGTTCCGATTCCGCAAGGAAATCTGGGATACTATCGTACCGGCGAGTTTGCTCCGACATTCAATATGACAGACTATGCGAAGACAGTACCGGAATCAAGTACCAAGTACGTTCCGGAGGTTCCATTCGAGGAGTGGCGTGATGAACAACATGAAAACATCCCACAAGAGGAACCGTTCGAATTCAAGACGATTGGCATGTTTGAACGCAATGCGACCACACAGTTGCCAAACACATGGCACGATATGGCGCATCCGCGATCGGATCAGTTACTAAATCAGCCAGGTCAACCCCTGGTTGCACTTCGTCCATTGCTCAGTGGCACTGAACGAAAGAAACGTGATCCGAAAATGAAATTCGAGCCACAACCGCGTCGTGCCAAGGAATCGTGCGACATGTTCAAGGCAAATCATGCGTTTCCGTTGGTGACCGGTACGGATAACGCAATGTCCGCCGATGAACGTAACGAACACATTCAACAGATCGAACAGATGATACACCGCACAAAGATCAAGAACATCGGCAATTACGTCAGTAAAGGCGTGCCGGGCATTGCTATCTCGTTTTTCCAAGATCGGGGTAAGAACTTTGCCTTCCGCAATTTCCCGCAGGCCACGTATCAGTTCACTGCTGCTATGGGCCGCCCAATTTTCACGCCGCGCGCTATTATCCCGATCGGAACGCGCGAACAATTCGACGAAATTTATCCCATGTTGAAACACGCGTACGAAACGCACGGCTATTTGGGATTCGACATAGAACATGACAAAGTCAGCACCATGAACTTCTTCCAAGTGACTCGTTGTGAACGTGTCACGGACACAACCGACAATGTGCACCTGCTGCTACAGCAGGCATGCATGCGTCACTATGGATACATTCCGAGCGTGCTGCAATATCCGAATCCGAAATTCAAATATGAGGAACCGCACAATGCGTTGCTAGTGGTCGCGAAAATCCAATTTTCAACACCCGAGGGCTACGTATTCAATATCCTGCCCAGTGCTGTGATGGAGACGGGCGAAAAAACACCGTGCAAGAATTTCAAACAGTTGATGCGCATTCCGGACCATCACAATCCGTCGGCTGCTAAAGACATCAACACGGCAGAGTTCGAGTAAGGTGGCCTGCTCATTGGTTGGGGCATGTCGAACACGGATGAACGTGCGTATTGGGACTGTTTCGGTGCCGATTTGCCGTTGACAGCTGTAGACCTACAGAATTGGCCACACAATCACACACGCATGAGCACAGGCCATCGCTTGGAGCTCGAGGTCATGCAGCAGGGCCATATGGAAGTGATGAAAGGAATGAATGGCGAGGACTTTATGCTCGGTCGCGATGTGCGTTCATACCACATTGGCAAGCTGGGACCGACTGACTATTGGTATGCCTCAGATAAACCAGGCCAGTCCGACGACGACTACTACAGTCCGGGCAATTTGGTTCTGGAGAAGACACTGGACTACCGAAATGAGGCATGTTTGCAGAAGGAGCTGTATGCCGCGAGTGATACACTGTACATTACAGATGCATTCACGTTGTCGCTGATGAAGAACAGCGCGATTCAAGACAGGAATTTCGCGCGTATTGCTACACATAAGGGCAGTTACATGTTGGACTGTATGTCGCTCGTGACACCGCATATGTGTGCAAACGGCAAACATTGGCACGGTGTCATCAGACAGTTCCAAAAGAACCTGGTGCCAGACGGTCATGGTCGCTATCGTACCGTGAAATGGAAAGGTCAGCACCCATGTACTATCCTGGAGGACTTGACCACCAAAATCGCCTCAGACTGGTACGAAAAACACGTGCTCGAGCTTGCCTCATGCAGCGGCACGATGCCAATCGAATATTGCATCCAAAAGATGGCCAAACTGATGTCGGATTTCTACATCAACAGTGGTCAAGACTATCTGGAGTTACCTAGGGTGACTGTGCCGACCACATTGGCTAAGGATCGAACAACGGCCGATTATATTCCGTTCGATAAAGAGCAAGCGGACAAAATGACTGCTGTGCAAGTGAAAACCGCAACGGTTCGATGGGATGACAATCAGTCCTGTCGTGACCCTAAGGACGAGAAATACAAAGTCAATGTTCACAAGACGCCTGGTCGTCCGCCTCAGTTCTATTCAAAGGCTCTTGATCATTGGCAGAACTACAATATGTTCGCACGTGAAATCATGTTCGATCGCGATCTCTCGCAGTCGAACTAGTACGCGTCCGAAATGATGCGTTACCGACTGGAATGTGCGAAAAACCGAATGATCGCGGTGTGCAAGAAGTTCGACACGCAACTCGAGTCGAGCGTCTATGCATGGATGCGCGATTATACGCCAGGAACGTATGTACGCTACCCACCGTGCATTCGCAATCTGATGTTGGATGCACTGTTGTGCGACGATTGGAAGCAGCAACGCGGCACGATGGAGTTGGTCTATGAAATGTTGAAGGCCGATTCCGATTCAGCAGATGACCCACTCGGTTCCGTGGCCGTGCAACGCGAGTCACTGCGGGGTCTGATCACTCGCTACATAGAGTTGCTGCGTAAACACGAGTCGACCGGTGAGACTTGCGAGAACATGGAGTTGCGCCAAGAGGTGCGCATCGAGACGATTATGCGTGCCAAAGAAGAGCTGAAATCAAAACTCGGTATATCGACGTACCAGAATAAACTGTACAAGCTGGCCGAATTGAACGTGACACTACCGGAAATGAAGGACATGGTGGACACGGCTGATGCATTCATCACCCGTGTGAAGGAAGGCATGAAGCACACGTCGCGCACGGAGGCGTTCCGTTTCACAGATGTCTACCATTTAGTGAACATTTACGAACAATACTCCGATGAACCGCTGCCGAAAAAGTATATCGGCTGGAAATTGGTACAGGTGCTCGATGCCTGTCTGAAACAGGTGCAATTTGGCCTGAAACCGAGTCCGCTGCAAACCCTGGGCAGCCGAAGCAGCGAGTACTCGCCGATGACTCGCAAACAAAATGTCGTGAAGACATTCGAAATGTTCCGTGGCGTGCATCAGGCGCAGCGTCACAACCTGCCCGATTCTATACCGAGCAGTTATCAACCAATAATGGACGCATGGGATGGTGCATCGCCTGCACATCAGCAGTTCGTGGAGTTCATATACCCACTGCTGACCGACTACGTGCAGCAACGACTGCTGAGCGAAGACAATGACCCAGCTGTCATTGCGCTTCGTTGGGCCACGGAAATGTGCAACAAATTCGGCGTTGAAAATCCAGCTGGTTTGGTTGAGATGATCGAAGTGAATCTGGCAACGTACAAATCGTTGCACAAGGTCGAATGTGAACAGCTGATGCAGGCCAAGGCTCAAATCGAACAGCAGAAAACGATCATTGAGGACCTGCAGACCAAATTGGCGGAATATGAGTTGGCTGCTGCCAGTCAACCATCGACTTCAGCGACTACTACACATACCAGCCAACTGTTGGAGGCGACTGAACACCCGGCCGCTATCGCAAAGCGCACTGTTCAGATTCAGTTGGAACAGGTGACATCTGCCATAGAGCATGCCACCGTGTCTGGCGCGAACCAACCGATGGATGATCAACAACCACAAATTGAGCTGGAGCAAGTACAGCCGCGTGACGAACCAGTTTTGCCAGCGGTTGCTGATGCGAAGCATCCGGTTGTGAAACACGCCAAGCGTGACATTACCGAACGCGTACCGATCGATTTGACCGACTGGAACTACAACCGTTCCTGCATTCGTCTTCGTGTGCCTGTGAATGACTTTGAACTGCACGGTGCTGAACTGTTGCAGGCTGCTGATGGCACACCGGAATATTACGAGCTGAAGGTGTACTTGCGTGAGCCTTCAGATAAATCATACGATGTCACTCAGACCTGGTCACACATTCATGCCAACAAACGCTGGGGATGGTTGAAATGTTGGCCAATGCCTACACCACGCATGCACAGTGATGCATGGTACGACAATCTGCCATCCAATGCTCGCGCTATTCTGAATGCGCTGCTATTGTGCCGTCGTTGCTACAAACCATTGGAGGATCCACACAAAACTGTGTGCAACGATGACAATTGTGCCGACCCAATTGTGCAAGATGGCCTGAACGGTGCCATGCGCCAGGTCAAGTGTGCTGGAGTGCCGGAGCATGGCGAGCACACGTCGTACGAGAAATGTGGTCGACCAAAACGCTACTTTGAGTTTGGTTCGATCTGGGCTCGACGAATCTGGGTGACGAATGAACCGGCCGCCGGTCTGATCTCGAAGAAGGATCTGGACCTATACCGTTCGTTGACCACGATGATGGGAATTTCCAACGGATGTTTGTACAAAAACAAACAGTACACGTTGAACACGTCGGAACACAAATGTGATAACGGTGACTTGATCGCGGTGGCCAAGGCGTACCATGAAGCCAAAGGCTCATACCCGATTACCGTGTCGCAAATGATAGAGGGAACCAAACTCGCGTTCGTGGACTACCTGGATCTGTTTCCGGCCTGGGCAATCGGACACCCGAACCCAGAGGACCGTTGGAATTTCAAAAACGAACCAGCCGGTGTGCCAAATCAGGACTTGTGGTGGCCGCACGCTAAGTCTGATGAAGAGAATAAATGGACTTGTGGCTGTTGTGGTCAGACAGGTCACAATTTCAACAACTGCTGTGAATCGAAAGATCACGTGCAACTGTTCGGTGAAAACAGTGCTGGCCAGATGGTGCGATTGGCTTGCGGTGCTACATTCCAAGACAATCATTTGTACCTGCTGCCTGACCTGCAATTGAAACTGTGGTGGGACGCACAGTTCGAAGAATACACGTGGTCTGTGCCACTTGAACTGATGCCAACGTCTGATTCCGAGCGAATGGTACGTAACACCAATATCGACGGAAAATTCTGGCCTGGAATTTTGCGACGCAAGAAGGAGATGTACGACAAAGAGAAGGACAAACTGCAGTATCAGTTTGGACTGAATGCTGTCGATGATTGGTCGAACCGTCTCGGTACTCTAATCGAGCAAGACGAGGCTCCGCCGCGTCGGGTGCCGAGTCGGCCCCAAATTGGTGAGGAGGAGGAGGACAGAATGTGAACTCTGAACCGCCACACCAAACGTATGCTCCCGGAAGGACTCGAACCTCCGACCTCCCAGCCACCAGGCCATACCCATTTCTCACCAACTGAGCTACGGAACGCGGCCAGAAACAAACCCAACGACGCACCAAACACCGCCCCGACACACACACAAAACCGCCCCCCACGCCCCCACCCCAACGCAGCCGTGCTTTGAAATCAGAGCGTCGATCGAGCTCGCGATCTGAGTCGCGATCGTCACAGCAACAACCCAAACGGTCACGTCGATCGCGTCGAACCGATTCCGGTGGCTCGACGCCAGAACGTCAGCCGATCGAGGATCAGATGGCTGCTCGACAACGAGGTACGATACGTCGACCAGACGCTGCTCAGTGGCAGCGTGTGGAACAGGAACAAGCTGAAAGTCGCAGGCTGCGCGAAGAGCTGCGACAGAAAGATCAGGAACGGGCCGAGCGAGGTCGCACGCAACGTCGTGGCCTGCCGCAGACGTCGCCAAAACTGTTCCGAGGCAGTGCACGTCGACCGGCTTATGACGATGGAATTGGACGAGGTCGCGCGCTAAACGATCCTTCGTTGTACGCGCAAGAGTACACTGAATCGGAACCGACGACCGTTTTTGGAGCCACCTGGACTGCATCCGAGATGCATGGTGCGCAACAGTGGGCTGCTAAGAGAGCCCAGGATGAATTTGCGCTGTTTCAAGAGTTCATGCGCAAGCGTGAACATCAGCAGCAGCAAGCGGCTGCGCAGGCGATGCCACCACCGCCTGCACGTACTGGATTCGAATCACCGTCGCCGCCACCGACTTTTTCTGCAACTCACCATGGAGGAATGCTGCGAGGCGCACGAGGAGGTCGTCGAGGTCGCGGGGCAGCCAGTCGAGCCCGCACTCGCACCTATTACTCGCAGAGTCAGCAGCAAACGCAACATCAACAGTACCACCAATATCAGCAACAGCAGCCACGTCAACAGCCGGGCCCAAGTGGTTCGCGTCCTACGCAGCCACAGCCGACGGCTAGTGTGACCCATGCCGATCAAGCGTCTGCCTCCGGGAGCAGCACGCGTACGTACCCGCAGAAAGGCTCGGGCTCACGCAGTAGCTCGCGCACGAAGAGTTCTGATTCAGGATCGCAGACTAAGGCATCGAGCAGCGGATCAGGACGCGTACAGTTGTAATCGCATTTTATTCGTCGTTTGCCGTTTTGTTACTTTCTACCGTTAACCGTTACTGTTACCGTTGATTTCGATGTTTCTACGGAAGATGGCCGATTATTAAATTTTACTGATTAGTATGGTGGGAACGTGATCGATGCGTGCGTATGTATGCTGTTATGGCGAGCACGTTCATGACTTCATCAGATTGTCGTCTGAACTATGTGCTCAACGAAAGTACGTATCAACAGTTCCCCTAGCGGCTTATGGATGTGGCCCATAATACGCCTATTCCTATGAGCCGGCGAGATGTCGTCGTGATTATACGTACCTCTTCGTTTGGTTGCCATTTTTAAACGCACTTCCGAGATCGTCCCCCATGCATAGTCGGTTGGCTGCATCGACATTCGATTGGCCTGGCAATGGATCGACCTGTAAAAGTAAAGTAAAGTAACGGTAACGAAAGTAACATTCTTCTGATCATCTGTGTGGCCGCTACAACTGTCCTGAGGGTTCTGCTCTATAGTGGTGCCTTCGACTTGTCTGCCTCTGATGATGTTTCAATACTCTTCACTCTTCCTGCTTTCTATTCTACATCTTCATTGGACGATCATCTGTCACTATGTTGCATACGGCAATAGAGGAGAGCGTCTATTCGGTTTTGCTGCCTGCCTTGCGCCGGCCTGACTGAGTTGTAAATTCGCCCCTCTTACCTTGTTTCATGGTGTTCAGATCACTCAATTGCCGCTTTGTGAATCGTCGTTGTGGTACAACGAAGCTGTGTAAGGGGGGATGTAGTCCGGTGATTGTGATTATTCCTATAGTTTAGTTCTGTTTAGTGGGGTTTTAGGCTAGGTTAGGTTGTATTTCTCGTAAAGCTGCCGTTATTGTTACCTTTTGTGCCTTGTTTACCCTTTGTTTAGCGTTATTATTCTCTTTCTGGTGACCCCTGTTTGTGTGTATCATCCTAAACCATTCCAAATCTTATCACCCGTCTGGTCTTTCCAATGTAAGTGAACGGGTTACTGTAGTTCTGTTGAAGTCTGAATCTCGGCCGGTTACGTTTGTGTTTTGTTATCGGATTTCGTGTGTGCCCCGTGTGCGCCTATTGCGCCTTACTGTTTTGGTTATTCCCTTTTGTTATTATAAAAACTATATTGTGAACGAGCGAGTTGGCTGATTGACGAGCGAGTGAACGAACGAACATTGCAATCCCGAAACACGCACTCGGTTGACGGATCCGGTTCTGCAAGCACAAGTAGATACCTGTTGGGCTCGCAGGATCTCATTATGTGTGGAATCGCGTGTTGCGCGCGTAGCGCGCTAATTTTGGGTAATTTGAGGTAAAGACACAGGTTTTGCACCAATTTTGTCCATTTTGGTCCAAAATTGGCACTTTTGGAGCAAAATCGGGGCGAACCTACTGTACCGTGCCAAACATCGGGGGGATACCTACTGTACCAGGCAAGGGGGATACCAACTGTACTGGGGGGCTACCCCCCAAACCCCATCTCCAACGCTTGTTGTCTTAGAGTTTTTCTAAATGAATATTAGTATAATCCATTTATGACACAAAAACAGGGGGTTAGGATTTTTGTGAACCAGACCTGGCGATCCTATCGTACCCATACTCTTAAAGCGGGAAACCGGATATCACATGCTTGCTTTTTTACAATGAAATTTGACCATATACAGTATGTTCAATGATCACAAAAACATCGATCAAACGAGATAGAACACGGAAAAACTGTCAGAATTAATGTTCGAAAAATTGCTTTCGGAAACCAACGCGAGCTTGTGCCGACTTCCGCTCGCCTTTGTGATCAAGCAAGTGCTACCAAACACAGCAGACATCGTGATAAGAAACAGTGCGCTGGAAAATCACATTGTGTGAAACATTTCGCACGTGGGTGATGGCAGTTGAGCTAGTTGGAATATCTCTACGAAATGTTCTGCTGTTGCCTGATCAAAAGGGGGTGAGAGTAAGTCGGCACAAGCTCGCGTTTGTTCCTGAAACCAAAACTTTAAAAGGTAATTGTAACAATTTTAACGTGTTTTATCTTGTTTGAATGTTGTTCTTGTGATCACAGATTATATACAGCGACATTTTATTATGAACGGCCGGATTTTGAGAGCATGCGATATCCGGTTGCCCGATTTAACCGACCATTTCCCTTCTTCTCGAATAAAGAAATTTGGCCACGAACGTTTTCGCTGGTGAGAAACCGCAGAAAGTGTTTTCCTGCCGGATCATCAATATTCAGCAAGCGACCGCTATGGAACGTCATCGGGAGGAAATATTGGCACATTTTATTTGCAGTTTCGTGGTGGACATCGTGTGTTTTGGTCGGGCGAACGTACCAGTGGCAGACCGAGTCTAAAGATGTGCCGAAGTTCCGTTGCACAGAAACACCACATGTTTTCATATTCGCAAAAAAACTAACGTTGTTTATTCCATTTGGTGATGAGGACGTTGTAGTATTTGGCAGCGTTCTTGCTAATTTTTATGGTGTTGCACCACTTTTCATGGTCATCTTCAGCGTGGCACAACGCGGCACACAACAACAACAACGTGGCAGTCGATAAATGAGTCATTATATTGACTTCGAGGACAGAAAAATTCTCTGTGAATTTTCTTATTTTTACAAAGGCAAGACGTGGATAACGATGACAGTGCGGTTACGGGTGTTCTGATCGAACTTGAAGTCTGAGCATTCGTACTGTAGAAATGACGTGCACTTTTCTGGCGGTATCGCTTTGGGTTTGCTTTACTCTTTGTGGCCCGCAAGCACACAAGATCAAAAAGGTATTTTTTCCTTTAATCTTAAAGCAGATCTCTCTTGTTACCCGGTTTATTGTATTAAAGCTTTTCAATTTTTATACATGTACTGAACATCATGTAGGAACAGTTTAAAGATCCGGAATCTAAATCGCGCCGTATTGTGTGTTGTTGGCTTTGTGCAAGAATCAAGTGCATGGGCCACTTATTTTTTTACAATGAAACACACGCCGCTTTATGTTGGTCAGAGATGTAAATAAAATGGAGACCTACAGATTTTGTCTCAGTTATTCAGCTTTACCTTGCAGACCACGAGCAAGAGTCCTTGATCTGAATACCGACCGGAACCGCTACGTACATGCGCTTACAGTAGGTCCTCTACTCTTTCTAATTTTGACGTTGTCAACTCATTCTTTGACATGCCGAAGCTTTTCAAACTTCAAAGTAAAAAAGTCGGCAGAGATTTTCAAGCGAAGCTTTTGAGCGATATTCAAACGACTGCCGATGCCATTGGCCGCTTCACGGTGAACAGAAGAACGTACCTATGTATGCTTTTGAATTCAAATGCATATGGTTTTGTAGCTCTTTGCATTTGGGGTGGTGGACTGTTTCTCCACTGTTTGTTATGGAGCGGGTAGTATGCTTGGGGGCCCTTTTGAGGAAAGTGATGTGGCTGGGGGAGTAAAACTTCGGTCGTGCCCTACCACCCGCTTCACCAAAGTCTCCACCCACCCCCGGCTTCCCCCCAAAACCTGGGTACACTAGAAACCGCTAGAAGCTACCTGCTTCGCCAAAGTCAAATATCAACGTCAAATGTCCCCTTGACGATGCACAGAAAAACGATGCTTTTGAAGATGTACTGGAAAAAATGACAAAAAATCGATGATTACACAGGCATTCGCACATTCACACTATCGGTTTTCCGACTTCTTTTTTCAGTTACAGTGTACTGTAGTGTGCTATCTCTCTCGAGCTGCACTACTTTGATTCTGTGATCATCATGTGACGTTTAGGTATTTTATTCCTGAAATGGACTGGACCGTGGAACAAGAAAAAAGCATATGGAGAAATGAATATACAAACTACAAGAAGAAAAATGCCTGCTGTCGCGCGGCAATGATCAGGATATGGTTCTCGGCATCATGCTGGTCGCATATAAAACACCAACACAAGATTGTTTACTCCCCAAAGTAAAAAGATATCAGTGGTTGCGCACAGGAGCAAAAGGCGACTAAAAACATCACCGAAACAGAAGAAAAGCTTATTTGCCAAAAAATGAACAGGATTTAGAAAAGGCAGTGCATTCCTTTCGAAAAGTGAATTAAAAAGCGATACGCCATCAAGGAACCATATTGCGACCAACGCATAATCGTTTTACCCACTTTTTGTGCCGTTACTAGTACGAATCGAACCTGTGACAGCTAGCCGTCGTCGCCTCATTGCGCTATTGGCCGCAATATGGTTCCCTGATGGCGTATCGCTTTTAAGTCACTTTTCGAAAGGAATACAATGCCTCTTTCTAAATCCTGTTCATTTTTTGGCAAATAAGCTTTTCTTCTCTTTCGGTGATGTTTTTAGTCGCCTTTTGCTCCTGTGCGTAACCACTGATATCTTTTTACTTTGGGGAGTAAACAATCTTGTGTAGGTGTTTTATATGCGACCAGCATGATACCGAGAGCCATATCCTGATCATTGCCGCGCGACAGCAGGCATTTTTCTTCTTGTATTTTTGTTTTATATCGAGTAAGCGCATTTTCTCATTCGGTGGACGGAAAATACATATGATCACACCGATAATTCGTTCACTATACAGAGGAATTCACTATGTAGAGGTTCACCTTGTGGTGGTTTTACTGCATTCATGTTACTGTTTTACACCTCAATCAAGTCAGAGCTAAAAAAAGCGATGTCACGATCGGTTCACCGACCTCAGAAACATAAACAGCTGACACATTATTGGAGATCAGATCACTATTACACTATTTATTCGCATTGATCAATACTGAGTTCCGGTTCTGGCTCCCGAAAGTTCCAGATTTAAAAACCAATGCCACCGTTGGTTTCTCGACCCCTAAAACCTATATACCGCGCGCACTGTCGTTATGATCAGGCCAGTATTGTGCGACTTATTTGCATGGATAAATACTGAGTTCTGGTTCCAGTTTCGGTTCTGGCTCCGGAGAGCACCGGATTCAAAAACCAATGTCACCAATAGATTTCTCGACCCTGAAAACCTATGTTCCGCACCCACTGGCTTCATGATCAGAGCAGTATTGTGCGGCTTAATTCCATTGCTAAATATTGAGTTCCGGTTCTGGCTCCGAAGAGCTCCGGATTTAAAAGCCAATGTCACCATTAGATTTCTCGACCCCGGAAACCTATATACCGCACGCTCTGTCTTTATGATTAAACCAGTATTGTGCAACTTATTTGCATGGCTAAATATTGAGTTCCGGTTCCAGTTCCAGTTCTGGTTCCGAGGAGCTGCGGATTGAAAAACCAATGTCACCATTAGACTTCTCGACCCCGAAAACCTATATACCGCACGCACTGTCTTTATGATCAGACCAGTATTGTGCGACTTATTTGCTTGACAAATACTGAGTTCCGGTTCCAGTTCCGGTTCTGGCTCCGAAGAGCTCCGGATTCAAAAATCAATGATACCATTAGATTTCTCGACCCCGAAAACCTATATACCGCACGCACTGTCATTATGACCAGACCAGTATTGTGCGACTTATTTGCATGGCTAAATACTGAGTTTCGGTTCCAGTTCCGGTTCTGGCTCCGAAAAGGACTGGATCCAAAAGCCAATGTCACCACCGAGTTTCTCGACCTTCAAAACCCCCGGTACCGCGGCGGATTTCTCGTCCGATGCATCCCTGAGTTTTGGACGAACATTTTGCCGGAAGAAAAAAGAAAGAAAGAAAGAAGAAGAAGAACGTTTTTGCACTTTTTGAGAGGCGTTGGGTACCGTAACTCCACGACGCCGGTACCGATCAACGTCAAATTTTGAACGCTGATGTAGGGTGGCCCAAGGCACCTCGTGGTTAAATATTGAAACCATCGGTGCCTTGTTGTGGAATTACTGGCCAGTGAAAATTTTTGCTGCCGGCACTAACTCCGGACAACCATATGGGACATGCGCTACCGCGCATGCCCCGATACTGAATGTAAAGTCTTGCTTGGCAATCGTAACGTCGCTGGTATTGGTCGCACAGTGACTTTACAAGAATTGGTCAAATTTTTTCCTGCATCGTGAAGCAGGAAAGTGACGAGCAGTGACGTTGCGTTGCGTGATCGCCCACAAAGCATGCGGTATAGAGAATGTTTCAGACCTGCGGCAACGTGGTTGACCTGCTGGATTATTTTCAAGTGAAAATGTTTTGTGAGAATCACAAATAGCACAGTGCATAAGAGTGACTGAACATGAAAATTAGGATTGATTTGATGAATTCTTATATGGCCGTTGTGCGACCAATATCAGAGAACAGCCTTAGGCAGGGTTGGAAAAAAAAATTTTTAAACAAGTTTTAAAAAAAATTTTAAGAAATTTGTTTTAAAAAGTCTCAGATTCGGGGAAATTTTACCAAATTTGCCTAAAAACGCGCAAAATCGCGAAAAAATGCAACTTTAATTGACAAGTTACTTTTGTGACTTGGTTTGCATCACTTATGAAGAGTGTTTACGTCATTTCGGTGCGATCCAACAGTCTGTGCTTGATATGGACCGATGATTGCTGCTCTGCGGTATCAGACACAACAATTTGTGGTCGAATAAGCAAGATTCACTCATAAACCATACTGAATTGAGAATATAAGCTGCAGAAATACTTGTCGGGTAGCTGAATCAGTCGTACATATATGACCGACTTGATTGGGTATTGGCCGCACAATGACCATATAAGAATTCATCAAAGTCAATCCTGATTTTCACGTTCAGTTACTCTTAACTACTGTGCTATTTGTGATTCTCACAAAACATTTTCAGCTGAAAATAATCTGGCAGATCAACCACGTTGCCGCAGGTCTGAAACATTCTCTTTACTACGTGTTTTGTGTGTGATCGCGCAACGCAACGTCATTGCCCCGTCACTAGCCTGCTTTGCGATTCAGGAAAAAAATTTGACCAATTCTTATAAAGTCATTGTGCGACCAATATGACATCGAAGTACCATGTAGGTACATGCATACTGTGCCACATGTATCACGGGAAGGTATAATAACATCATTTGGGGCATCTTAGATACCAAATACATGCCCCAAAAGTGATTTTGTGAAGAAAATTTTTCGACCCTTGAGAAAAAATGACAAAAAATAACCCCCAAAAGGCCATTTTTGGATGTTTTAGAACATTTTGTTCCCCGAAAAATTTTAAAAAAAATTTTTTTAAAAATAATTTTTTTTTAATTTTTTTGCCCAACCCTGGCCTCAGGTATGGTGAAAAAGTATGAGATGAAACATTCGTTTTCCAGACAAGCAGAAGAACGTTGATCATCACAAATCACACGCGCTTTTGGTGCAGACAACTTCTTGCGGCAAGTCTGGGCATTGGCCATTGTACTCGCCAACGTTGATCATGTAGCGAGTCTGCGTGCCTGAGAATTCGGGAGTGTCAGCTACGATTAGGAAACGAAATAAAGTCAGGAGGTCAACTTCCGTTTTTGAATTGATGTTCTTAAGGTGACAAACTCCTTTGTGACTAACATCCACCACAAGCCTTCGCGCTGCACGGTCCCCACGCACCCCAGCCTCTATAATTGCAGTTCAACGCATGGCCGCACGAAATGTATCTGTTGCAGGACTCACGATGTTCACATTTTGTGTCACCACGGTCGAAGATCATGGTACGCGTTCGCACACCTGCCAAAATATCGAAGGCCTAGATGTAGGATGAATAGCTTTCCAAGCCCAAACGCCAACACAATTTAACGAAACCTTCCTGCACCAGGAGAAGGCGGAAAATTTATTGCAACGCTTTGTGCGAGTATCTGCACATTGTTCTAAGCGTCTTCACACCAGGGGTGGGCAAAAAAACGATGGCGTTTTTTAAAGCGGCCCGCCGCTATTTTTTTTGGTTTTCGACCTCGGTTCTTTCACATATATCGTTTGTTGGCATCGAGATAAAAAAAACATTAGTTTTGACGAACTTCACCAAAATGGCGATTACCCACCGAAATCGATCCGCCAAGATGGTCTATCGGGAACAAAACTGTTCGATATTGACGCACATTTGCACATGATGATCAGGAATGACAATAGAAATTCAAATTCACTGGGGTGTGATATAGGCGGCGGGTTACGGTAGCCCGATAAAACATTAGCTCTTTTGTAAATAATAAATGTATTGTCAACATATCTACAGTTTGGTGAAGTTCTTGAAGGTTAATGTGTTCTTGAAGGTTAATATTCTTCATCCCAGTGCAAGCAACGATTAATATGAAAAAACCGAGGTCCAAAAAAACGTGTGGGTCGTTTTTCGTTTTTTTTAAATCCCGAATTTATTGACTTTACCTGATTCTTTATTGAAAGTTCCCTGATTTTCAAGGATAATCAATTCTTTGTCACATTTTTTTTTCAAAAAAATTTCCGACCAATTTTTTACTTTGTCTTTATCTTTGTTTTTATACTTTGTCTTTATCTTTGTCTTTTTACTTTGTTTTTACTTTACTTAAAAATTTTTTTTTTTAAAATTCGTTCCAAAAGTTAAAAAAAAATTTTTTATTATTTCAAAATTCGAAAATTTCTCTATTTTTTTGCTCTAAAAGTGCTATTTTTTGCACAAAAATTGCTACTGTTGACATCACCTAACCCTACCATGGGTGTATTGGGTGCCATAATCGTTGTTTTGTGGCATCTAGACATAGTGCGCACACCCACAGGGCCTCTCATATGACTATACACACGTACATGTGACTGGGTGGGCATTTATTTATCCATGCCCCAGACCCGAAAGGAGTGATTCTATTTTGTATTCACTCTAATTGCACACTATGTGCAGCTTATTTGCATTGGTCGTGTACCTAGACGACATAATTTCACCCAAAATTCCCATGCCGAATATCAGAAAGCCATACCATCACACCCGCACCGCCTGGGGAAGGGTACGGGTGTGTACCTGACTATGGTTAGTACTTATCGACCATTGGATAGCATGGCTTTCGTATCACCTGTGCTTTATATGCACTTAGGACACATTATGGAACAAAAATACCCCTATTTTGTTCTTGAGCGCTCATTTTTTATCGTGTTGGGCAGATTTTGGCTGGAATAAAAAAATTTTTTTAATTAAAAAAATTTTTTTTTTTAAAAATGGGGTTCGAATAAAAAATTTTTTTTATTAACCACTGGATACGTCGATATACGGTGTTTGACTTTCAATGATGACGTCTTCCAAAGCTGGTCCCATGATGCGGGTCTGATAGGTAATGTTTACAGCTCGCTAGAAAAGGGTCAAAACCCGTTTATTTTGCCTCGTCAGAACCAGAGTTGGATTTAAAAATAGTAAAAAAATTTTTTTGCAAAATGTTTTTTTAAAAGTTGGCCACTTTTTTGTTTTAAAATTTTTAAAAGTAAGTCCACTTTTTTATTATTTTTTCTCTTTTTTTTCGTTATTTTCTCACATTTTTAAGGTAAAAAGGCATGTTATCATGCGCTTTGTTGCTCATCATTCTCAAAAAATCGCCTGCGGCGCTTATATTTCAGTTTCAAATGGTGTTGTAATGGGCTCATACAGCTCCAAGACATCCCAACAATCGCTGCAGGTATAATATAGGATACCCCATACCGTATACTGTACAGTTATTGCGAGTGTCGTAAGCTATCGCCAGACTCCGCGTTGCTCGCCTATTTGCAGTTGTGCTGATTTGTCATTTGTTGCTTTTGTCACACAACATGAGTGTGGTGTAAGTCTCTATCTCTCATCAAATTTGTCCCCAAATTCACAAACAGAAGGTTGGTCTTCCCTTTGTCATAATACCCACAGAGTTACCTTCGAGGTTCTCAAAGTCATGACCAAAGGGGCTAGATCGCAGGTGATCGACGTAAACATGCAAGTCGGTGGAAAATTTCTCTTTAGCGTACCTCAAAACATGCCTAAGTAACATGATTTCAGAAATTTCATTTTTTGGGTGTCCGGAATAAAAAAAGTAATTTTTTAAAACAAATTTAAAAAGTTTTCTTTAAAAAGTTTGATAATAAAATTTTTTTTTAATCCAACCCTGGTCAGAACACAGAATTATTTTATTCAACCACGTTTTCTTCCCAACAAGAGCGTTTTCCAGTTTTTTTTGGGACATATTTCAGTCATCTTGGCGTTTTTAACTAAGAACATTAAAAAAACGTTTTTTTAAACCAACTTTTGGAAAAAAAACGATTTCTGCTTCACACTTTTCTCGCCGTGGTACTACGTCGTAGAATGCTGTCGTGCACTGTCTTGGCACAAATGAGATCAAATGAAGGTAGTGGGGTTCTAACCTCCTCCACAACTTCGACTGCAGGTGGACCACTTCGTCCAGCTGCCAGGTGGACATGTCACCTCTGGTGGTGGTGGAGCTGAAGTTAAATGATGCGTTGCACACAGATTCGGTTATCTGACGTTATAGCCTTGTGGTGCTGAAAGTACAAACCGTGCTTTGGGTGAAACTCGCATGCGAAACCAAAATATCCTTTAATTGGATTGGTGTTGCACGCCATTGTTGTTTTGACCGCTGTCGACTGGCCGCATTGCCACGCGTGACATTTGCTTGATGATTCCCCATCTCTCTTTCGTCGCACCCACATCTTAATACCAGGCCTGCAGCTCTGGAATTTAACGGCTAACTCTGTGCGGAGAAAAACATTGGGGGATCGAGCGCTCGTATACCTGTGACTGCGTCAGGTACCGCAGAAAGTCTTCGGCTGATGGGTCTTCAATGTTCAGCAAGCGACCGTTGTCAAACGTCATCGGAGTGTGTCGTTTGCACCAATCCACTGCAACCCCGTGTCGGGTGGTCTCGATGCTGGATGGCCGAACGTACCAGTAGCACACAGAGCCTAATGTTTGCGGTTCGTTTTGTGTCACACTTGCGTCTATTCTGGTTCAACTTAAAGCAAGCGAACGTTGTTTGTCCCATCTAGTGTTGAGGACGCTGTAGTATACGCCCGGTAAATGAATGCGGACGGTTTTGCACCACTTTTCATCGTCATCTGCTGCATTGCACGACACGGCACACAACAGCAACAATGTGGCAATAGGTAAATTAGACATTATCTTGTCTTGTTAAGCTGATTTTGGTTAAAAGAAAAAAGAATTCAAACTGGGGGAAATCGACAACTGCAAAGCAAATGGCAGCGCCGCAACGACGATTCTCCGATCGAGCGTGGACCAGACTTTGAGCACTATGTAGAAATAAACTGCTTACAATATATACAGTGGTGGTCGCTTTCGAGTTCGTTTGACTCTTTGTTACCTGCCGACGGTAACAATATCGTCGTTGAGTCAGAAAAAGAATCTCTGGCATTGACCACCCATTTTTTGAATGTATCGAAGCTTTTCAACTTCCATCTTCCATAAATACATATACTGTATATAAGTATACAGTATACTCTGACAATACTTTTGGGAGAGACTTTTCAAACGCGTTGCCTGATCCGCAAAGCGCATTATACGTGTGTTAGCTTGCAGCAGTCACGTGACCGCTAGCCACTCCAACACACAAGTCTAACGTAGTGATTTGCGAAACCCTACGAAACTCAGCTGGCTGCGCCAGCTGCGTGTGCTTTACGGATCAGGCAACGCGCTGAAAAGTTTCTCCCAACAATATTGTCCGAGTATAGTTTGCAAAAAAGGACCGAGAACAGAACCGGGGTTAAAAGAATGCGTTATGTTTCTTTGAAGCCGCTAAGACGAATTTTGCCTAGTTATTTGAATTTATTTTGCGACGACGAAGAGCAAGCGCTGCTATAGGGGAGCTTACGGCAATAATTATTATTCAGTGCATCACTCTTTCTCATCTTGTTCTGCTTTTGGTTACTCTTCTGCTTTATATACTTTTATACCTTGATTTATATTATTTTCCGAAGTCGTTGTGTACCGAAGCAGTTCATAACATACCGGCACTTTCGGTACAGCAAACAACCCGGTTCTTGCCGCTGAGCAGCGCGCAGATGTTCACTTCTTTTATTATACCATTGTTCACCAACAAAAGCTCCAAAGATCGCGTTGTGCATCTACCGTTTTCATTGTCTACTGCTTTGACATACCGAAGCTGATCAAATTTCACATTCATATTAAAACTTCATCTGAACGGCTTTTGCCAAGGATAAATGAATTCAAAAGTTAGGTTATTGACAATCACATGATGCCGCTTCATGATGAACCAAGAATTGCAAACAAAAAATTGTATCCACTTGCGACCACCAAACAATGTTCCTGCAAGGACTCGAACCTCCGACCTCCCAACCGTCAGGCGCTCTACCAACTGAGCTACATGAACGGGCTCAGTGGCTGCACTAACCACTTCATAAACCGAACGATACGCAGTGCACCGCAGCGCACACACACACTTCTCTCCTCTTATAACGTTACGCTGCAGCAGGGACTATACCACATGCGGACAGCGTATAATATTCTCGGGCTCGTAATACGCGGTGTGTGTCTATTCGCCAGACCACACTTGCGATAAAACAGTAGCAGAAAAATAGACATACTGTAGCGCATTTACGAGTTCGGATGTCTTTCGGGAGCAAACTTCAAAGGGTGTATTTTTCATCGTTGATGTGCCAGTTTGCAAATTGACACAAAACGACTGCGTTGATTAGCAAGAACTCTGAAAAACACTGCTTATTTTTTCCCATTTCATGTTCTGGTTTCTGGTTGCTTCAATGTTCTTGTTTTATTTACCTTTGGGTTTTTTTATTGTTGTGTACATTCCTTCACAAATTGCAATAAGGCGATTGGTTAATAAAGGATATTGCACCGTTATTTATTCAAGACACGACCAGCAGTATTCAGTTTGCCAAAAAAAGCGTTTAGTCAGGAAATGTACGTTAGTCATGTACGTCAGGTAAAGTTTTATCAACGGACGAGAGCAAATTCAAATAAAACAGAAGCAAAATGTCGCGCGGAACACTCGTCGTATGTATCATTTGTGTGTTTGTGTGTTGTTGAGTCGTTTCTGGCTCGAACATAGTCTGAGCATGAACGTGTGCCTACGTCCAGTCAAAAGTTGTTCAAATGAACAAGCGCAAGCATCAAACAGCTAAATATTCTGTTCTTCACATTAAAAACAGACTAAAACAAGGTAAGAATACTTTGCAAAAAGGCGACTCACTAATTGGGGCGCTGCGCACATGCTTGTTCGTCACAGTTTGCTTCTTGCGGGACCATCGGGCATTGGCCATTGTGCTCTCCTGTATTCATCATGTACCGAGTTCGCGTGCCTAATAAACCAATTTTGTCAAATCTGTGTCGCACATTGTTCCAAATCAACGAAAGGGACTCCACAATCTCCCAGTAACCAACATCCTCCACAACGCTTCGTGCTGCAACCCGACCACTGGGTCCAACCTCTGTACTTGCAGTCCAGCTCACGGCCGCACGAGATGTCCTTGTTGCAGGCCTGTTGCTGTTTAGCATCTATTCCATCACTGCTGTCACTGCTGTCGAACTGCCGAGTGCGCACTCCTAAGTACGTGGCTAAGGTAGGTAAATTGCAACTGGAGATTGAAACTGTTGGTGTGTATATAATGCGGACATTCCCACCCGCCTCTACCGCTTTGACTGCGGTTTGATGCTTTCCGTAGGTTCCTTATTTGGTGCGCATTATTAAGGTTAAAGGGCCTAAATGATGAAGCATGGACAGCCGCGGTGCAAGACTTTGTTTCGTAACCGTAGCATCACAGTCGGCATATAGTCTGTCCATCAGCTCATGGCACTTATGGTTGGGAGGTTCAGGTTCCGTTGTGAAAAATTGTTCCTCCGCAAGGCAATGTCAGAGAAAACGGCGCACAAAAATAAAATAAAACCGATTTCTCTTTCTTTTCTTTTTCGTAAGCCAACCGGAACCGGAACAGCTCTGGATCCTGTCAAGCTTTTCAGCTAACAAAGAGTGTCATGAGCTGATGTGTGGACTATACGCGTTGCAGCAGGACATCACACATGGCGTCACGTGGAAGTTGAAGCAGATTTGGCAATATTCATCTCGCGTATCCGGGTCGGGCGTCGGAATCGGCTTCTGTTCGAGACGGATTCGCATTTTGTAGTCCAATTTTCGATTACCACCGCTGATCTGTTCAGGCGTCAATTCAAACATGTTGAAGTACGTGGCAATTGTCGCATGATCCTGGCCCAAGTCCATCGGCCAATCACCAGTCAGTTTACGATGTTTCGTCACGATGGTAACGAGTTCTTTGTACGAACGACGTTCTTTCGAGCACGAGATGATGACGCACTCAGGGAATTCCTGGCTGATTTCTTTCATGATGTTCAGTTTGCGGTTGACACATGCCCAGAGTACCTTCTCGTCGGCGGTGAATGTTGGAAACCACGAGCGATTGGCGATACACCACCATGCTGTGCCTGTCTTGGTTACACGGCCCGGGAATCCACATTTTTCGCGCGGCACGCGCGGTTCGGTACCCGGTGGCGTTCCATGCAGATTCACGATGTCAAGGAATCCATCGTTCTCGGATGCCATTGGTTCTGTGCATTTCATGCAGCTGTTCG